>PVIC010001777.1:0-85990 GCA_004025085.1 Thryonomys swinderianus | reverse complement strand
TGCCTGTAATCCCAGCACTCAGGAGGCAGAGGCAGGAGGATTGCTGATTTCGGGGTTTGCCTGGGCTACATAGTGAGCTCAGGGCCATTGTGGGAATGTAATGAGGGGAAGGAATAAATATGATTCTGAAAGAGAATAAACGAGCATGTATATAGGGGGTGGGGAGGTGGGGTGGGTAGGGATATGGGTAAAAATGAGAATTAACTTGTGTCATATATTGGTGCAAATTCCCCAGTGTTACGTGTGATTGTGAGATGTATATAAATTGCACCAATAAAGAATTCAATTAAAACAAACAAACAAACGAATGTCACTTACTATCAAATCCTTCAGAGAGGGAGAGAGACAAAGAGGAAGAGAGAAATAATAAAACAAATAAGTTAAAATGTTGACAAGAAATGAAGCTAGATAAAGGTTATGTTAGTGTACACTATTCTTTCTTATTTTTGCACCATTTATGTATACTTTAGCTCCAAGTACAAAGATAACAAACTTTAAATATTCAAAGATATTTTAAATACAATGCCAAAACCATATTTATAAAATACTGAAAATTTTGACTTCATCAAACATAAAAATCTGCTTTTGAAGGTCATTGTAAAGGGAATGAAAAAGACAAACCAGAAAATAAGGGAAAATTTTGTATGTCATATAAAACATTCGCACTTGAATAAACCACTTCTACCATGAATATGTAAAGAACTCTAAAAATGAAATAATGGAACAAACAAAACAATAAAAATCACAAAAATATTTGAATCTTTTAACACAGAACATATATCCATAGAAAATAAGCACACAAAACAATGATGAATATCTCTAGCCCTGGTCAACAGAATTCTCATCTCAACTTCTGTGCAATCAGTTTTGTTTTCTCTTGAGGTGCTAGAGATTGAAAGCAGGGTCTCACACATGGTAGGCAGGCGCTCAACCACTGATCTAAATCCCCAGCCCCCAAGACCAACAGTTTTATTTCCCACATCTGAGTAATACCATGTAGTGCCTGTCGTTTTGTGCCTGACCTACTTTACTTAGCATAACGCTCTCTCATTTCCCACATCGATTTTGTTCCAAATTAGAATAATGAGATGCCACTTTAAAAAAGCAAGCATGCTTTAAATTAAAAGAATGACTGTATAAAGTGTTGGCAAGGACATGGGAAAATTGGAATTCTTACGTACTGCTGGTGGGAATTTAAAGTGGCATAGTTACTTTTGCAAAATATTTTGATTGTTAAGCTTAAAGTAGAATTTGAACATATTATATGACTCAATCATTCCACTTCCAGATATTTCCCCCCAGAGAAATGTTTTCACACACACACACATACACACACACAAACACACACCTATATAAGAATGTTCATAGCAACTTCATTTGTGTAGCCAATACTTGTAAACCCAAGAAGTTGGATAAACAAATTGTGGTGGAAAACTATTAACAAAAAATCAAAATCAACAGAAAGTGGAAGAGGGATCATTTAAAAATTTAAAAAGCTGCAGAGGAAAAACGCAGCAGAGCAGACGATGGATTACAAAAGCTCAGGAAAAAACTTGGTGGTGAATGACATGAATACTATCTTGATTATGGTGATGGTCATATGCCTAACATCAAAGATTACCAGACTGTACAGTTAATTGATTGCATGCATGTACTTGACTGTGTTTCTGTTATATCTAAATACAGCTGGTTTTTAGATTAGGTATCACAGTATTTGGTGCGGACCAGGCATTCAGTACCTTTAGGCTACTACATCTTCCATCTGTCAGTTCACACCACAGTGTACTATATAGTTGGTATTGTCAAAGAGCATTACTTTTTATTATAAGAATTTTCCTTCAGAAATTTGAGGATGAGAATAAAAACTATCAAGCACACATATGCAAAAGCGCGACCTCAGTTGACAGTATTAACCAAAAAAAAAAAATGCAATAGGCTGGATATGAAGATGTAGCAGTCCCAACCATCCCAGCCAGTGTGGAGGTTAAGGTGGAAGAATAGCTTAAGCCTACAAGATGGAGACTAGCCCAGGCAATACAGCAAGGCCTTATGTCAAAAAAAAAAAAAACCCAAACCCCAAGAGCAATAGTTATTTTCTCGGATTTTAAGTGAAATAAGTGGAGCAATGATTTAGATAGGTAGTAGATAGACAGATACCTTCTCTCCTTTCTCTTCATCTTTAAATTTCTGTATTCTTTTCTTTTCTTTCTCTCACTAGTTCTTCTCCCTTTCTTTCTCCTGACAATTTTTACAAAGATTTAGTGAGGAAAACAACTACCACTTTGGGGGATGACTTTCCAGGTCAATTAAAGATCAAGAAAAACTTCAGGTTTCATCTTGGCACAGCTGCAACTCAGAAATTCAAGGAAATTTAGACAGTTATTTGTCAAATAGGGAAAAAAATTGTAAAGGGACTAGCACATTTTTTTCTTTGCAAAGGGGGAGATTTAATCCATCCTTGCGATACATACAGTTGCTTTGAAAATGGGATGGCATGTGGGACAGACTGAAATAGAAAACCAGATAAGGGTTCCCCTTGATGTTGGAGCTGAACTAAAATTAATGTCCTTGCCCTTTAAGAGACCATGAAAATTCCCCCTTAAAACACAAGCATTTATGATGCTCATACTAAGATTTAGGTTAAGTAAAATATTTGACCCCTGCAAATATTGACTCTCTTCTGAGTGGAAACTGACATCAGTTCTGTGGAAAAGTTCCTGTCTGCACAGGTTCGCCAGATACCACTGAGAGGCTCCACGGAGAGGTTATTGTCTGTGTTTATTCTAACTTCTTCGCCAGGTCACCAAAGTTGTCATAGCAATCGTGTGTTGTTAAGAGCGGCAGGATAAAGATAAAACATTGAAAGACACAACATCTGTTGTGTCAAAGATTGCAAGACAGGCATGAAATCCAAGTTTTAACTTAATCCCATCCAACTAGTGGAGGAAGTAGCAATAAGCAGAGTGAAATATATCCACTGGGAAGAAAATTAAATGCAAACCATATTTTGGTGTTTGTGAAAGCAATGTTAAAACTTTGAAAAATAGTGCTCGCTTCGGCAGCACATATACTAAAACTTTGAAAAATAAAATAAAAAAGATAAGCAGTTTAAAGACTTGCATATTTTCTGCTAACAGGAATAGCTGTTTGTGCAGCGCAGAGTACAGCTAATCAAGACTTTCTTTGACATTGCCAGTGGGTCTTTGGAGACTGAGAGGTGTCAAGAGGGAATACGATGGTAGTGTCAAATCAGAAGGCCCTAAGTGGGCACAAAGTAGACAGAAAGAACACAGTCAGCGGGCAGTTTGTGGAACAACACCCTATGTGAGATGAAATAGGCACTGTACAAAATTTTAATGTTCCAAAGCAGGAAAAAAAAAGCAGGCCAATTCACTACATTGTGTAAACATGAACCCAGGAGATCAGGTGACCAGGGGTAAGACTCAGACTCTGAGCTCCACAAACCCAAAGCCGGGATGAGTGAAGGTGGGCTGTGGGTCAGCCCCAAGAGGGACTCGGGGGGAGGGGTAACTCCCTCAATACTTGTGGCTGATGAAAAGGTATCAATTTTTATGTTTTTCCCAAGGACTAGGGTTTGAACCTAGGTCTTTGCATTGAGCTACATCCCTGACTGTTTTTATTTATTTATTTATTTTTAGAGACAGTTTCATTAACTCAGTAAGTCATTCAGGCTGGGCTGGCACTTGTGATCCTCCTGCTTTTACCTTTGTATCATAAAATTCTTACTTCTTGTTACCTTTTCGTATTAACTTGTCTTCTAAAGATAACAGCCATTGTAATGTTCAAAACTTTTCTCTCTTTATTGAGTTTATTGGTGCATTTTAGTTATGTATTATGATCACATTTATCACTGAGAATTTGTACCTGGACACGACATATGTCGATTCTCATTTTTTCCTGTTCTCTGTAGATGGTTTAAACAAAGAAAACCAAAGGAGCAGCATTCGATTCCATTACGTCTTTTGTGTTTGCTTCTCAACTGTGCAAGCCTGGAGAGAGCTGAATTGGGGGGATTCGTGCGGCAGAGGCAAGAACCCCTGTGGAGGCGTGACCTCAATGGAAGATACTAATCGTCTCCAGACTGTGAGGTGGACTGTGTATGTCACTGGATCTAGTGGGGTCTTATCAATAAAGATTTCCAGTTCATGGAATCCAGTTGTGAGAAATGTCTGCTTAGTTTTAAATGTAATTACACTGAACTTTAGTTTATCTAGTTGTCACAATTTTTCTTCATGAGAGTCCAGTTTAAAAAAAAACACGAAGGAAAAACAAGAAAACAAATAAAAACAGGTGTGTGTGTGTGCAGTGAAAGAGGTCAGCAGGCAATTTATTTTGACAGTAATAAAACTTTGAAAGTGTAACCGGTGCACGTTAAACACTTCTAAAATTTCAAAAAAAGCAGCAACTTACTTTCTTTCATGCTTAGAAAACCCTTTTTGTTTTGGTGTAGAACACTTTTTTTTAATTGAATTCTTTTTTTGTTGTTGTTTTTTGTTTTTCGTTTTTTGAGACAGGGTCTCGCTTTGTAGTTCAGGCTGGCCCTGAGCTCACTGTGTAGCCCAGGCAAGTCTGGAACTCAGCAATCCTCCTGTCTCTGCCTTCCGAGTGCTGGGATTACAGGCGTGAGCCACCACGCCCAGCACTGTGGTATGTGGTATTGATTGTTGGTGGGCGTGTCTCCACGCCCAGCATTATATGTGGTTACTGGGGATCGAACTCAGGACCTTGCACTTACGAGGCAGGCGCCAGAACCACTGAGCTAACCCTCCGGCCCCCTTAATTGAATTCTTTACTGGTACATTTTATATACATCTCACAACCACATATAACACTGGGGAATTTGTACCAGTATGTGACACAAGTTTCTTCTCATTTTTACCCACATCCCTACCCACCCACAACCCCCCACCGCTATGTACATGTTCTTTTATTTTCTTTCAGAATCATATTTATTCCTTCCCCTCATTACATTCCCACACCAAATTTCCTTTGGAAACTTCCCATTCTACAAAAACTGCCATCCTTTCTAGAGCTCATTTATATCTACAGGTGCTCATATCAAAGAGAAGATCCGGTATTTGCCTACGTGTGATCTATTTATTTCACTTATTAGTGTGTCCTCCAGGTGTATCCATTTGCACATAAATGAATCAATCTTGTCATTCTTTATGGCAGAATAATACTCCATTTTATTTTTTTAAAAACCCCACATTTTCTTTATCCAGTCTCTGGTTGATGGGCATTTGCGTTGTTTCCAAGACTGAGCTATCACGAACTGAGCTGCTATGAATGAGGGTGTACATGTGTCTTTCCAATGTGATTTTAAAAATTCTTTTGGGCATATTCCTAGGAAGGGGATAGCAGGGTCAAATGGGACCCCTAGTCCTAGCTTTCTGAGAAATCTCCACACAGATGTCCACAATGGTTGCACAAGTCTGCAATCCCACCAACAGTGGAGAAGGTTCCTTTCTCCCCACAGCCTCGCCAGCATTTATTGTTGGTTGATTTTGTGATAGCGGCCATTCTTTGTAGAATGAGACAAAGGGCTATTATCTACAATATATAAAGAACTGAAACAGATCAGCCTGCCCAAGTTTAAAGACCCAATTCAAAAATGGGCATCTGAAGTGAACAGACACTTATCAGAGGCAGAAGTCAAAGCAGCTAAGAAGCATATGAAGAAATGTTCAACATCACTGGTCATTCGAGAGATGCAAATAGAACACTTATTTTTCTGTGAAACACAGTATAGGTCAGTGGGAAATAATGCTAACCAAAGAATTGTACATTTCCTTCCCACATACCCTACTTGGAGTTAGGAAATGGCATTGTGATCCATGTTACTGCATATAAAATATTACAAAATATTTCCATGAAAATACTAAAATTAAGTCAGACACAAAAAGTAAGGAAAAACTAAGCTATTATTTTAAGAAGGCTCTATTCCAGGGCTCACGCACACAAGAGGAGAGCCGAGCAAATAAAATGTGGCTACATGCACACAAAAAAAAGTTTAAAATGGAGAAAGTGAAGAAATGGGATGAAAATGGCAGTGCAAAGAGAACACATGTTAGTAACACCACTTTAGTAACCAGGGCCTGGGGTGAAATGCCCACTCTCACGTGCAGTGAATTCCAAGGAAGGCACAGCTCGAGCCTCGTCCTTGAAGAGTATTCAGAAGGTACCTGACAGTGGAAGTAGCTAAGTTTTGATATGAGTGCCTCCTCCTTCACCACCGCTGTGAGCACAAGCCTGTTCTGGCATCCAAAGCGATCGCAGCAGCCCTCCTGTGTCTTTCATGAAAGCTTCATAGACATCAGTCTTAGTTTGTACTGAGAAAAGAGCAGAAAGACCAGATTTGGGAGCTACCTTAGCAAAAGGGGCGCAGCAGAATGGTTCTCCGACTTTCTTTGGGGCGCAGCAGCGGCCCCTTTATTCTCCAGTGTGCTGTCAGCACGGTGGACACAAGTTGAGTGATCCCTGCCTTGAGGTTGTAGTGATCTGTGGCTTGGCATTGGTGGTCACTATGACTTTCATCTCAGGGGCAAAACCACGCTCATACCCTCCACCTCAGGTCACTGAAGCAAGTTGGGTGGGGCACTCACCAGCCCTGGGTTCACCGAGGGAGCTGATGGGAGGAGTACAGGTGAGGCGGGTCCAAGTAATGATACCGCGGGTGGGCAGGTCACATCAAGATGGGGTGGAGGGGTACTGGGCGCTGCGGGGGAGGAAGCCTTGGAGGGTGTGCGTTCCTGAGGAGCACTAGGAGGGAGACCTGCAGGTGGAACTGGGGGAAGGCTGCGGGTCGCCCTGGCTGTGGTGCTGGAGTTGAAAGTCTTCAAGAGGCCTTCGGAGTCCCGGCCTTCCAGGTGGTCTTAGGAATGGAGGAGGCCCTGGAGGTGGCTGAGGAGGAAGGCCGGACTGGAGCAGGTGGGGGTCAAGGAGGAGGTGGTCCTGGCGTGGGAGGGGCTTGGGCTTGAGCGGGAGGGACAGGCTGGGGGGAGCTGCTGCTCCGAACAAAAGCGGTAGATGAGCTCTCAGAATGCGAAGCCTCTTTATCCTGTTTTTGTGACTGCTTTTCTGCTTCAGACTTATCTTTATCCTGTGAAAATTCCTTCACTTCCTGTCCCTCCTCAGGGGTTTCCTGATCTGCCTTTTGAAGCATCAAGGCTTGAAGAGGAATCAGTTCCTTCAAGTGGTTTTTCTTTCTTTCTTCTTTCTTTCTTTCTTTCTTTCTTTCTTTCTTTCTTTCTTTCTTTCTTTCTTTCTTTCTTTCTTTCTTTCTTTCTTTCTTTCTTCCTTTTTCTTCCTTTCTTCCTTCCTTCCTTTCTTCCTTTCTTCCTTTCTTTCTTTCTTTTCTTCCTTCCTTCCTTTCTTTTCTTTCTTTCTTCCTTTCTTCCTTCCTTCCTTTCTTCCTTCCTTCCTTCCTTCTTTCTTCCTTTCTTCCTTCCTTCCTTTCTTCCTTTCCTTCCTTCTTTCTTTCTTTCCTTCTTTCTTTCTTTCTTTCTTTCTTTCTTTCTTTCTTTCTTTCTTTCTTTCTCTCTGGATTTCTTTCTTTCTTTCTGGATTTCTTTCTGGATTTTCCAGGCATATCTGCAAGCCACACACTCAGGGCTGTCTGTTCTCTTCGGTGTGGCCTCGTCCATTTTCGTCACTGTGTACAGCTTCATCCCCCTCACTTTCTCCGTTGGATTTCTCAGCACCACCATCACCAGCGCTGTCACCGTGTTCATCCTGATCCTATCATCGGGACAGCATCGCCCTGCCTGGTGCTGCAGGCATCATTGTCTGAGCACATTGTGCAAGATCAGAACTGCACACCATGCCTTCATTTTTACCTACAAGGACAATCTGGAGCAAAGCCCACGTTATGGTCATACACCTGCGAGACTTGAGACAGAGGCAGAGCGGGCAGAGGACCAGGAGGTTTTCTGCCAGGACGCTGTAGGCTGAGGTTTTCATGAGGGTGGAGGGCAGCAGGGCACCGGCCACTAGGGTGTCCTAGATTAAGGCAGTGGAAGGAACATGCATCATAGCTGGTAAAGGCATCTTTCTACCTCCACTTGCTAAGCATTTTCGATAGCATCAAAATACTAAGTTAAGCCCTTTTCTTTTTTAAAGTTTTTATTAGTACATTTTATTAGTGTATTATATATACACATCACAATTAAGCTCCACATTGAGACTTTGTACCAGTATATGACACAATTTAATTCTTTAATTTTAATTTTCCCCTTCCCTATCCCCTTCCCCTCCCTACCTCCCCCCTCCCCTATATACACAAGCATTGTTTCCTTTTTTTACCATCAATTTTCTTCTTCATTATTTACCCCTAAGCCCCATTACCCTTTGAATATTTCCTATTTCACAATATCAATCATGCATTCTAGAACACATTTATAACTTCAGTTTCTCATATCAGAGAAAATATACGATATTTGCACATCTGTGACCTATTTATTTCATGTATGAGTATGTCCTGAAGGTATGTCCATTTGAGTATAAATGATTCATTCTCATCATTCTTTATGGCAGAGTAATACTCCATTTTATAAAATACACACAAATCTTCTTTATCCAGTCTAGAGTTGCTGGGCATTTGGGTTGTTTCAAAGATTTAGCTCTTTTCTGTTCCTTTTCTACTTCTAGTTTTGAAAATATCTGGATTCTCTGTTATAAAGCTGTACAGGTCTGGGAATTTAGCTCAGTGGCATGGTGCCTGCCTCACAAGGACCTGAGTTCAACCCCTGATCCAAGAAAAAAATAGGCTGCAGCATACATTCAAAGGAAGTTTCTCCAAGTTTTTTCCATTTGTCTTTCAGTACTGTCTCATTTAACTGTGGTTGTTGCACAGGGTTAAACTTCATTTCATCCAGTTTCTCCACATCCCAGGTAATCTATTTGGAAATGTTTCATTTTTAAAGCTACAACTCATACCACCACATACTGTTCTTCAATTCTCTCTTCCACACTTCTTTTCGAGCTTGGTCTGCAGAGCTCGTAAATTCTCTACTCAGTCGATGGTGCTGACCTCCACCCCACATTTACAGTCTGTTTAAAGCTTACATATTTTAAAAACAAAACAAAATAAACAAAAATTTAAAAAACCAAGATGCTCTGCTGGGCTCCCAGGACTGCTACTGGCAGGGAGGGGATGATTCCCAGCCTTCTTTCCTTCCTAAGGGCCTCCTCCTTCTGGGCTTCTCGGGCAGGTCCTCAGCCTTCTCCATATCAAAACCTTGCTGCAAAACCCTTTTTGATACTGCAAGAAAATAATACTTTAAAAAGAATCTCTTGTGGGAAATTCAGGTAGGAGGATCACAAGTTTAAACCTGGCCTGGTCAATTTATCTACTTAGACTCCCTCCCTCAGAATAAAACATTTAAGAAGGACCAAGGATGTAGCTCAGTGCAAAGGCCTAGGGTTCAATAATCCCCATACCACAGAAAAATTTAGTGTCAATTTTGAAAATAGAAGTATGATTTTATAATACAAACAACTGTTTATGTCACAAGACATAAAATTAAGCAATTTTCATCTTCCTGTATCTATGGAGATGCTAAAATTTGGCCTTTGCCTCTTTCTTCAGAGGATCAAGTCACCAAGTGACTAGTCTAATATTATTTTTAGCTTTCTAGCTACCTCAAACTTGTGTGTGATCAAGGATCACATGTTTGTCCAGGTTACCATCTAGCATAACTGGAACAAGGATTGTTATTTTGGAAAAATGAAATCTCAGCCCCCATCATCCTCAGTTGATTATAATATGCATTTAACATCATACATGTGCACTTTGGTGACTGGAGGAACAATCCAGCAGCTTTTATTACTGAGAAATTCAGACATTATTGTTCCATTATTATGAGGTCAAATGTCTGTAACTGGTCTTCTAATACTTTCAACTAGTGACAGCGAATCTTGTAGACACCAAGTGACCAAACCACATCCCAAAACTTGCTTATTTATTGCAAAGTGCCAACACTACAGTTAACCCTGAATACTGAAATTTTAATTTAGGAAAAAGCAACTCATATATTAACATGTTTTTTAAAAGAAAAACAACACGCCTGTCATAGATTCTCCACCATTGTTTTAAACTGTTATAGTTCAAATAGAAATAAAATTTTATGAAACTTTAGAAAAGTAATTTGGTAATTTTTTAAAAAATGTTGATTTGCTTATCAACTGTTCAAAGGCCGGGGACCATGCCAAGACACTCGGGGGAGTCGCTTGTATCCTTCCTCTGGCTGTGCCTATCCCTAGGCTCTTTTTCCTCCTGTCTTTGTTAAAATATGAATATCTAGCTCTTTTTTCCTCTCCGCCAATCTTCCTGGCAGGATCATTCTCTTTGTTTCTTTCATCTTTCTTTGCCCACCACCCATTAGTTGGCTGTTGTATAGAATAAAATTTTTAAAAAAGATGATCTTAAAAATGCATTTAAAAATGCTACTTGAAAAAATAATTGATATTCGTTCCCTTTGAGGGAGAAAAGGATTATTTTGCATATGTGAACATGAATGCTTTTTTTCTGGTGGGTTATCTATCAGAAGAAAAAGTTCTCCAGCCATGATTTCTAGAGCTGGGGCCAGGTACTGACAAGGATAACAGAATGATGAACCAGTAGGAATCCAGGAAAACTTCTGTTCGCTTCCCTGGTGTGCAGGTTTTTTTTTTTTTTATTAAATTCCCACTTTCAACAAACTTCCTGAGCAATGGAAGAAAATGTTCTTGCCATCCTGTCATGAATCACAGTCATTACTTCTCTTGGTGGGAGGGATCTCGCCCCTGCTGAACACAAAATGCTTTGGAGCTATGGATAGAGGACAATTTTTCTAGTTGTAAATGAATAAATAAATAATAAATCAATAAACAACCACGTTGGCAGGCTTTGCAATTATTGGTCATTAGACATCCTATCTAGCAGCATCTGGAAGAGTCCCTAAGCCTCCCATTGTTTTCCCGGTCTCCTCTTCATCTAATCTTCTGGCTCCCCCACATCCTGTTGCTGTGCTGCCAACAATTCCACAAGACCAGCAACACTAACATTAACTGAATCACATTCTGCCTGTGAAGGAAATGTCACACCGGGCTTTGTGAGTGGGAGATGCCCCGTTGAAACCAAACATGGTCACAAACAACACTCTATGTTTAATAGATTTATCTCTACATCCCAGCTTCCTTTCTCTCTGACAATTGCATCCTTGAGGATGACTCACTATTTTGACTTAGATAATGGTCTTAGATTTATCTCTTAGTTTCTGTAAACTTAGAATCACAGCCTAGGCTCTTTAGCACTCTACTCTAAATGCCCATTGTATGTGACCTACCTGTTTAATGACTGTTCAAACTTATGACCCACCACTCAGGCTTACGGCCCATCTTTTTTTTCTTTTTTGTACAGTTCTGTTCCTCGTGTTTATGGACTCTGATGCCTTTTTATTGTACACTATACCTTGTTTATATAGTACTGTAAGTTTTGCTGATTGTACCATACAGAACAATACTGTAGTTCTGTTACGTTACAGTACTGTTCATGTTCTGTTATGTTACAGTATTTTATGTGAGAGTTATGCAAATAAAGGCAAAGTCATCTAGTTGGAGTTTCCTTTGACCATCTTCTTTGTTCTGAATATTGTGACATACATTTTACATACATTTCCAAACTTGACAGCTAATTCAATTAACAACCAAGTCATAGGACAACAACATGGTCATTAAACAAGGAACATCTGCATTATCAATGGAAATCCAGGAGTTCAGTCATCAGGGAACACTGGTCAGATGAGACCTTATTTTGGCTGCTGAGTTATATTTTAAGAGGTCCCTGAATGTTGTTAGGGACTAAATCAGGATGAAAGATGCCTTGGCCTTTTCTCCTAGCTCCTGATCCTCAACTCTGATTTGTAAAAAACAACAACAACAAAAAGTCCTCAGTTGATATATTGGCCTCTCCCAGTGATTTCTTGATGTGAGCCCTGGTCCCTTTTCAACCCAGCCAGTGAGAGGATGGGCTGCACCTAGAAGCTCCTCACTCCTTTCTGGTACAGACTCCATTATTTTTGACCTTGAGGCTATCGGGGGAGCCCAAGCCAGTGACCTTCAAACCAGAATCGGCACTGAAATACATGTTTCTTAATTCAGGAATCTGCATTTGTTCAACTTATTTTCCCCTGGTACTGGGGATAGAACTTGGGGAGGTTACACTCGCAAGAACCACTGAACTGAATCCCCAGACCTCAGAATCTGCATTTGAACACGTACTTCAAGTGATCCCAATCAAGTGAGTCCACACATGGAGAAACAAGTCTTGGGAAGCAGTACTTTTTCCCTCTGGCCATCCTCTCTCTAAGAAAAAAAAAATTCCTTGAAAATGTAACATAACCTTGGGTGGGCCAGGAAATATGTCTTTTTCCACAGTCGCCAGGAGCTTCTGATGAGTGTTTTCCAGACACTATACCTTTATGAGAGCATTGCATTAAAAGAGTTTTAGCAGAAGAACAGCATGATTGCATTTGCCTCTTGGAAAAACCATCCTGCCAGCAGTAAGGAGAGTACAATACAAAAAGAACGCCCAGGCTTTGTCACTTCTGGCTCTTCCCTTGCCCTCCTTTTCCTAGATGAATGCGTTCTCATAGGCTCTGCCTTTCTCTTGCCTGTGCATGATTTACCCAACCTCAGCTCTTCCAATATGATTTGCACAAGGACATTTCAAAATCTTTACTTCTGTGCTTCCTGCCATAATCTAGCCCCTCACTTCTGAAGGCTTTGGAAGTATCCCAAATGTGGAACAACCTAAATAGAACTTAACACCTCCCTAGAAACTGTTTCCTCCCTTTCATTCATTCTCCTTTAGAGTCAAATTTCTCAAATCTGTCTTCTCAAAAATCTCTAACACTCAGTCCTTTCTCTGCATGTGCAGTTCTGCTGGACCAGTTCATTCCCCTGTTTCAAAAAGTTCCATAACTTTACTGATTATTGTCATAGTTTGTAGGCTGCCATTCAACATCCTGCTTCATGTGACCCTGACCACTTATGAACCACACTCTACCGATGACCACCCGACTAGATAACTCCTCTTCTTTCTGCCACACGAGGCCCATTCCCAGAATGTGTCTTTGCCTGCTGATATCTCTTCCTCAGTTACTGTTTCCTCCATTTCCAACTCATTATTCCATGGCCAGTACAACTCACACAGACATCTAAATCCTTGTCATCCATAGCATGGCTCCCAGGGCACTTAATCAGTGCCACATCTTTGGCCTTAATGTTGTCAACAGTGAATTGTCAGTTATTTTATTTATATATTGTACTTATACAATCCCAGTAGAAGACTTTTTATCTCTTAAGAAAAATATTCATGTCTGGTTCTCTTTTTACTTGTATGCTTAAATTGTGATGAAATATAACTGAAATTTGCCATTGAAATGTATGGTCCGGTAGCATTTGGTACATCCACAGTAGTGTGCAACCATCACTACTGTCCACCTGAAGTTTTTCATCAGCTCAGGCTGAAACTACTCTGTCAAAGGGCAATTTCTCATTTTTCCTTTGCCACAGTCCCCAGCTTGCAGCCACCTTCCTACTACCTCTTTGAATATAACTATTCCAAGTTTCTGTGAGCTTAAGCATTGTAACTTCCTCATATAAGTGGAATCATGCTATAGGCTTCAGTGTCAGGTTTATTTTGCAAAGGTATATTTGAGGTTTATCCATGTAGTGGAATATTATAATTTAACTCTTTTAAAATCTGAACAGTATGGATTGTTCTGTCATATGGATATACCCCATTTTGCTTATCTATCCATTTCTGAAGATTCTCTGATATTTTAAAACCTATTCTTTTAGTATTTCTAATGCCTGTCCTGAATAGACTATGTTTGTAGGTTGAATGACCAATCTTTGTTAAGTCTCTCCCTTTCTCCAAGCTTTAGGTCATCAGTGAAATGAGGAGTAGGGATTACAATGACTTTGATGGGGACTCCGACTGTGACATTTAGTAACAAGGTGTTTTTGACCAGAAACCATTAAGGCATGGATGTTTCTGGTGAGTGTGATTAGGAGACACCCTTTCTTCTCCACATGTATTTGCATAAATTAACTTAGGATCAGAATCCATTGGTTAGGGCCCTTTATCTACAAAGGAACAGAAACAAATTCTGGAAAACTGAAATAGCAAATTTATTAGAATGATATAAAACAGATTATAGTGTGACTCTAGAACTGAGCTTATAAAACAGAAGCTTCAAGGTAGGAATTAGAAATCAATCAACAGGGCCAGAGATTTTGCTCGGTGGTTCCAGCACCTGCCTAGCAAGCACAAGGTCCTTGGTTTGATCCCCAATAACCACATACAATAATACAGGGCATGGAGACTCACGCCCATCAGCAATCAGTAGCACACATCACCATGCCGGGCATGGTGGCTCATGCCTGTAATCCCAGCACTTGGGAGGCAGAGGCAGGAGGATTTCTAGTTGGAAGCTTGCCTGGGCTACATAGTGAACTCAGGGCCAGCCTGAACTACAAGTGAGACTCTGTCTCAAAAAAAAAAAAAATCAATCAACAGTCTTGTCAGTGTGTGTGACTGAAACAGCCACACTTCAGCCATTGTCCCACTCCTGGTGAACAAGGTTAGTAATCTTTTAAAAGGCCACCTGGTTTATTTTGAGTTATGTAGCCAACTCTTGGGTATGAAAACACCAGAACATTAGATTATGGGCAAAGGATAAATTTCCATGAGAAAATCAAGATGCTGAGTTGACTAAACCCAACAGCGACAACACATTATAGGGACTGAAGAAATAAAGAAATTGGTGTGAAAGATGAAGCTTATTAGATAGAGTAAAAATGAACTACACATTGTAGCACACCTTCTAAAAGACAATAGCTTACCCTATGTTCATTGTCATGAATTGGAATGACCTCACGGATGCCAGAAGGCAGGAGAAACAAAGCAGATTCCCAGAGACTTCCTAGAGTGTAATCATAAGAAGCACATAATGTTGAGAATATCCTCCCAAATAAAACCTGCTCTGAGATATCTGTGATTCCAGATATCTCCCTTGCTGTACTGAATGTTGTGGAGTGGAGAAGAATGGAATTTCCTTGTGAGTGACACCTCCAGCTGAAGTTAATGTATGGTGTTCTCACTTTCCATGAGCAGTGATGCATTTGGATCTCTGGTATCTTGGTACTGTATAACATTTCAGCAGCACCAACATTGATGATGAGGTGGTAATAACGGTGATAGAAACCCAGTTTCAGTCTCAGAGGAGACCTTGGAGGAACTTTTGGGGCCTGTATCTGTGGACTGTAAGCTCTGCTAACTGATGGGGTCACATAACCAGGATTGATTTGGAAGCCACTGTCCATACCCATAAAATTTATCAGAAGAATTTGCAATATCTCAAATCTTATATTGACTGGCTCTAAGTTGGCTATGTCTGTGGTAGCCAAAGTACACCCTTCCTCCCTGGGTAATACAGATGACAAGTAGTTGGGATCTGGTAGAACTGGCAAGATGTGGACAGTAATAATGCAATCTGGTTGGTGGAATCTGAAAGTAAAATAGCTTATGTTTCTCTGAATCTCCACGCCTATGAAAATGACCTAAAATTTAAAAAATTGGTGTCAAAGACGAAGCTCATTAGCTAGAGTAAAAATGAACTACATATTGGGGTACACATGCATAATCTCAGCACTCCGGGAGACTAAAGCAGGAGCTTTGCGAGACTGAGCCCAACCGGGAAGCTTAGCGAGAACCCGCCTCGGAGTAAAAAGGTCAAAAGTCTAGGGATGGTCCTCAGCGTGAAGGCCAGGGGGCGGAGGAGGAGGCCTGCGGTGATGTGGAGAAAAGAAAGCGTTATTCATTCTATCTATTCCTTTTTTTTTTTTTCCTAGGGTGATGGGACAAAATAGCATGCTGATTGTGACCTATCTACAAGGCACATCCCTATTTGCCATTCTCCGCCTTATTTTAATTTGTTGTTTTTCTCTCCCCACTGGAGTGCAAGCTCCACCAGAACAAGAATTTGTATCACTTTCACTGATTACTGTACCCCCAATCCCAAGGACAGCGCCTAACACACGATAAGCCCTTAATAAATAGTTATGTGAGTGAGAAAAAAAAAGTGAGAAGACTTTGAAAATCTGGGCAACATCCAGTAAAAATAAATCAAATATTTAATTGGTAGCCAAAGTATATCCTTCAAATTTTAGGTTGTGCACTGAGTGAGCGGGGGCAGCGACTTCTATAAGCACCATTTTGTGTTCACCTGACATTTGTGTAGTGTAGGATTTTCCCCCCTGTGTTTCAACAAGTAATGTTTCATGAGAGTATCACATAATCTGAACTTCAGAAAACCAGGTCCTCTGAAGCATGAATCACCCAGAGCCTGACAAACTTTAATTAAATCCGCTCGTCTCTAGTTTCCACAGGGGCTTTTAATGATTTTTAGAACATTAACAGGAATTAACCTTGCATTAAATTTCCTTGTATTCTCCATAGCATTTTGCACTGTTTTGTGCAAAAATAAATCAATCGGCAAATGGCTGTAGAATTTAGGAAGGAAGGAATTGAACCTAGTGAATACCTGAGCACCAAATGAATTTAGATTACTGCCCTAAGATTAACAAATAGATAACCATGAATCTGAGCTAATTGTAGCTCCTGTTTGCTCTGGTAAGTAGAAGGCACTGAGACAATGATATGGATTATGTTGTTCAATTTCTCTCTTTCTTTGTTCCTCCCGCCCTTCTTTTGTTTCTTTTTCTTTTCTCTTTGTCTTTTTTCCCTCCCTTCCTTCTTCACTTCTTTCCTTTTCATTCATTGTTCTTTTAAATGAGTAGACATCCCAGGATTTGTGAGAGCTGTGCTGGTTTTCAGGGCACTGTGTTGGGGAAAAATTAAGCGTTATTGAGTGCTATTATTCCTTTTAAAATAAAAGGAAATAAAGTAAAACCATATCAATTATCTCAAAGAGCTCAACAATTCCATCACATCATTGGAATGATGCCTTAAGGGAAAGAAGACAAGATTATGCCCGTGACTTAATATCAATATTCTTCACATCAAGAAAGAGTATCTGCTGCAGATAAAGAATGAGTATCAAGTAGGAAGATATCTGTAGTACATAATTGCATTTTAATTCCTGGAGAACTTAAAGTAAGAAATAATGGAGATAAAATGGAAAACCAATGACCTGTTATCTTAATTTTTAATGGGGAGGGTCAAAAGTTCATTATGTATATCATATAAATAAGGAAAACAATATAAATAAGTATTTTTTCAAAATTAGTTTAATGAAGAAACTACCATACACCTGGGCTGAGCATTGCTCTTAGGTTATACAACCTTCCAAGCCACGGTCTTTCAGGTTGCATTAGTCCAAGCATAGAAGTGGCTACAAAGGGAGATGAGTTGAGGAGAAGCAATGAGAAAACAGTGGCTAAAAGCAGGTTTTGATGCTTGTGACTGAGGAGTGTCTACCTTCAGTGGACAAGATCATGGTGGTTGTACCTACTGACACTGTAGGTTATAAAAGGGAATCAACCATTGGTCCGACATGCATATCATTTTCATTTATCCAGCATATGCTGAGCATTACTCTGTGATGGGCACTGTGTTAGCCACTGAAGATACAGCAATCAATATGTCAAACATACTCCTTGTTTTCAACAAGTGGCCATTCTAATTGAGTTGATAGAATTTCAATTAAAAATACATAAATATGTGCCTCTAGATGGTAGTAAGTGCTCTTTTAATTTTGTAAAGGTATGCTACTGTAAAAGAAGACTCCATAATGCTGTAGCTTCAATAGTATATGCTTATTTCATGCTGATTTAAAAATCTTGAAGTGAGATGTTCAGGCTTGCAGGACAACTCGACACATGAGGAAAGGCATTCAGAGGACCACATCCCTGTCACATTGTTATTCTTTCACCTCCCAGGATATCACTCTAGTTCTCATGGTGGAAGCTGGGTCACTGATATGCTTGCACTCAGGCAAGAGGGGAAGAGAGGAGCCTGTTTCTTTTTAAGCAAGTGAGGCAGAAGTTGCCCATTTCCCTTCTGCTAATACTGCCTTGGAAGAGACTCGGACATAAAACCACAATCAGCTGTGAGGGAAAGTGGGAAAAGTGGTCTCTTATAAGGCAACTACAGGAGGAAGGGAAGAAAACATCTGGAGGTGACACTGACTTGTGCCACGCACACGCATGCGCACGTGCACACACACACAGTGATGGAGATGGGTGAGTGGGAAGACTTGTTAGACAGTAAGGACAACAGGAAATGCTCTACACCACAGCGTCTACCAAAGATGTCCATGTTCTTATGATGAAAACTTGTGAATGTGTCACATTACATGGCAAAAGGGGCCTTGGCAGTGTAACAAAGGTTATGCTTCTTCACATAAATGGTTAACCCTGTCCTCTCCGGATGGGTCCAGTGTAATCACACATGCCCTTAAAAACACACAACTGTCTCTGTAGCTGAATCGAGAAGAGACATGACAGGAGCAGTCAGAGAGATTTGGAGTGTAAGAGAGACTTCTCACATGATCCCTGGTTTACAGATGAAGCCACGTGAAGGCCCTGTGAGCCAAACATGTGGGAGGTCTGGGGAAACCACAACTCACCCTGGCTTGCACCCAGAGAGAGAAAAGAGCCCTCAGTCCAAGACTACTTAGAAATGAATTCTGGAATGGCATGCATGATTCTGAAGCTCAGGAAGGAGTAGGGCCATGCTGGTTGGGCCTTGTGAAACCTGGAGCAGAGAAACCGGTTGAGTTCACCTGGATGTCTGATTTCTGCACATGTGAGATAAACTCATGTTGGTTTAAGCTATGAAGTTTGCATTTGTTTGATCCATGGCCATAGCAAACAAGTATAGATTTGAAGTCTGAAGACAGAATAGGCGCTATCCAAGTGAAAGGTAGAGGATTGCAGGAGAAAGACAGTTACAGAGAGACGAATCGACATGCACAAAGGTCCTAACCAGGGAAAAGGTACAAATGAGAGGACTAGAAAGAAGTCACTGTTACTGGGCCATGGAGAGAGAAGGACAGTAGCACAACCTGGACTTGGAGAGAACAGGGCAGAAGCCAGCTCATGAGGAGTCATAACAAAACTGGTCATTTTCGAAAGTAGTGTTGATTCTACAATTCTTGGCCTCAAATCCCTTTGTACTTTTACAAATTATCAACATTCCTCCAGGCTTTCAGCTTATATAGGTTATATTGATCAACATTTACTATTTGAGAATTTAATGCATTTTTAAAATTTTACTGATATACCAACAATAAGCCCCTTACATGTCGATTTTTTTTTCTATGAAAACCAGCTATGGTTTACAAAACAAAACAAAAATAACAAGCAAGTGGCTTTGTTTTATGTTTCTGTACATCTCTTTGATGTGTGGCTAAATAGACGAAAGCTGAGCTCTCATCTTTCCTGTATTCACTCTGTGATATGTTGTTTCAGTTGAAGTATACAAAAAAAATTCCATATCACAAAGATATATAGCTGCAAAAAGAAAAGTTATTTAATATCCATCTCAGATAAATGCTCTCCTTTGATACTAGAACAAAATATAATGTTTTCTAAAATGTTAGCTTCAATTTGAAATCTGAAGACAATCAACAAAATTTTGTATTCCTATTTTAAAATCCATTGATTAATCCTGTACTTTGAATGAATCTCTTATCTAGATGATTTTGTAACATACTTTGGTCATCTGAAAATATATTGGTGCAGCGAATTATACATTTCTTCCAAAGTTGACATATTACATATTATACAATATCAGTAAATCTCACTCTCAAATGCATCTGAAAAGTTCTTTGTATGAAAAATCTGTCAGTCTCACAGTTACTGATGTATGTTTTCCAAAATTCTAATTTGTACCTGAAAGCATAAATATTTATCATTAGGAAAAATTCCCATCCGTTGTTTTCCTTGAGGGGGCAAGTTCATTTCTTTTACTTTTAAGAATGTGTCTGTAAGATATCTAAGCCTGAACAGCTCTAGTTTTCTACTAATGCTTCTTTCTTGTAAAGCTGATGTTCTATGTAAAAAATGTGGTTAGTACAGCTCACAGCCCAGTCACACAAGTGTGTTACCTGAAACCAACCATCAGACTTCAGTGGACACCAAAAACACATTATGCATAGTTTCAGTTATATAACACAGAACATGAAAAATAGGTGTAAATGAGGCTTTAAGTGCAATTACGTTACGAATATTCATTTATTTATTCAAGGGCAGTATCGCATGCAAATGACTGCGTTTTTTAAAATGCTGAGTGTGTGCGGTAAAGAATATAATTACTCCCCGGTACAGTTTGATGCCACTGTCTTGATCTCTGCCAAGGTATCAGCAGTTTTGTCACACTTGTCCTCAGCAGGGAAAATACTAACAAATGAAAAAGGTCAATAATTCACACCTGTTCTCCGCTATGAGAAACTGGAGATGTGAATGAGTTCTAGAATGTACGATGGATATTGTGAAATAGAAAATATTCAAAGGGAAATGTGGTGGAGGGGTAAAGAAAAAATGTGATGGTAATAAAAAAAAGGAAACAGCTATGTGTTTAGGGGGTGGGGAGTAGTGGGGTGAGGAAGCGAAAGGGAAAAAACGAGAATTAAATTGTGACATATGCTGGTACAAATTCCCAGTATTGAGTGTGACCATGATGTGTATGTACTATGGACCAATAAAGATAAAAAATTTTTAAAATTATGTAAAAAGGTCAGTAATGTCTTAGTAAAGCTACGATTATGCATTTGACCTTGTTGAGCCTCTGAAAGAGCCCAGGGCAGTGGAGGCAAACCTGTGGCACATGTGCCACAGCCAGTTGCTTCTTACCACTAAAAGCTCTAAAAGGTTCACCTTTACTGGCACAGGAGATATCCAGAGGCTTGACGGTTATACTTTGAGAATAGCTATTCATTAAAAAAAAGCACTGAGTAAAGAATGATAAGTTTCTGTTTGAATGGACGTACCTTCAGGACATACTCATAAGTAAAAGAAATAGGTCACAGATGTGTAAAATCGTATCTTTGTTCTGGTATGAGAAACTGAAGATGTAAATGAGCTCTAGAATATATGGTAGATATTGTGAAATAGAAAATATTCAGAGGGAAATGGGGTGCAGGGGTAAGAAACAAGGGGAGGAAAAAATATGTTGGTAAAAAATAGGGAAACAAAGTTTATATATTTAGGGTGGGAGGAATGGGAAAAATGAGAATTAAATTGTGTCATATGCTGGAACAAATTCTCAATATTGTGTGTGGTCATGATGTGTATATACAATGTACCAATAAAGATTCAATTTTTTTAAAAAAAAGCACTGAGTATCATGGATTTTAAGTAAGGCAGAGGCATGAATAGAATGAATTTTGGTAGAGAGTCTTCAAAGTCAACCCAAACACAAAACTTCATAAAACACAGGAAAATAGATCTTTTGTAAAAGATAAAGAGATGGAGAGAGGTATCAGGGGTGGAAAAGAGAGGATGAAGAAAGAATTAAGATGTATTATGTACTTATACTGATTTCCCGTGATGAGTATGCTCATCATGCACCTCAAACATGTACTAAGAAAAATGTCTTATAAAAAAAAAGTAGTACAAGGCTGGAGATTTAGCTCAGTGTTTCCAGCACCTGCCTACCAAGCACAAGGACACCTGTTCAATCCCCGGTAACCACATACAACGATACTGGGTGTGGTGGCTCACGCCCACCAGCAATCAGTACCACACACCATCATGCTGGCCATGGTGGCACAAGCCTATAATCCCAGCACTCGGGAGGCAGAGACAGGAGGATTGCTGACTTCCAGGCTTCCCTGGGCTATACAGTGAGCTCAGGGCCAGGCTGAACTACAAAGTGAGACCCTGTCTCAAAAAAAAAAAAAATGTAGTGCACACATCACAAGCAGCATAATAGCATCAAATGTTTCGAATCATCAACTTTCCTTTGAATGCATATTTACCAAATACCTCTCACTATTTTCGTTCAGAAAAGTAACAACATATACAAGAAATTTTAACTTTAAAAGAGTTTAAACTATATAAAAATAACTAATACAAGTTGAAAAAAAGTAAATTTTACTAAAAATGATACTAAGTAATATGGGTCTTCTAACAAAGGGTAGGGAAATTATATTTCCTTTACAATCATCTGAACAAGTACCATCCACTGGTGGCCCTTGAGATAAGCCTTAAGAAATGGATACAACAGAAACAGGTAGTTAAAGGGGTATAACTTATTATCAGGTATTGGCTCATACAATTACGGAAAACAAGCACTCATGATTTATTGTCTGTGTGTAATTTGAAGGCAAATTGTACAGATTTCTGTGTAAGTTTACAGGACTGAAACTCAGGAGCACTGAGTGCAGGAGAACAACCGTGTCAGGTCAAGCAGTCACGCAGTTGGCCCGACCTTCTGTACCTTTTTGTCCTGTCCAAGCCCCAGAAGACCGGATAGTGCCCACCATGTCAGGGTCAGCTGCTTTTCTCAGTCTAGCAATTCAGATGCTCATCTCTCTAGAAAACCCCTTCACAGACACATCCAGAAATTCTGTACTGTGGGACCGGTTGCCCGGGCATCCCATGCCTACTCAAATCGACACATCAAATTAGGCACCACAGATCTAGACAGACACGGGGAACGGCAAGAGCCTTGTAGGCAGAGAGGAAGCAAAGGAGACAAGAGTTAAGGGATTTGAAGTCAAACCGTGGAAGTTCTGGAATTTTATGTTAAGGCATTAGAATTACTCTGTCCGGCCAAGAGATGTACCACCTTCCGTCGCTGCGCTCTGTGTGTAGGGAGCAGGAGCGAGGGCTGCTCTGAACCAGGCACAGTGTCACAGGACTTGGCTGACAAACTTCATGCCTCAGCAGGGGTCCAGTGAGAGACATGCCCATGTGGGGTGCCTCCGTGTCTGTCAGAGAAGACCAGGTGAAGGTGAAAATCTTTAACTAGTGTTATTTAGACTCGCCTAACTAAGAAAGCTAAAACCAGTTGTTAAAAAATTAGCTTTTTATTTTTTCAGTGCTAAGATTGAACCCAGGGCCATTGGTGTGTTAAACAAGCCTTTGACAATCGAGTTAAATCCCTAACTCCCAAAGTCAGATCATTTTTTTTGAATTAATGAATCCTGTAAGTTTTTTTTTGAATTAATGAATCCTTGCTACTTGGTACTTTTAAAATAACTATTTGGATACATTGTGATTGTTTTAACTTTCCCAGAATGTAATTATACTGAGGGTAAATCATTGGAGTAAGACTTTGGTTAGAATCCCAGCTTTGTGATTGTTAAAGCATTGACAAACCACTTAAATTAGCTGAGTCTCAGTTATCTTAACTGTGAAATGGGCATAATAACAACACTGACTACATTTGGGTATGGTGAAAATTAAATAATGGAGAAAAACATGGTTAGATAGTGCTCGGCTCATAGAAAGCCTTGATAAATATCAGTCATTAACATCATTCGTGGGTGAAAGATATGTATCTAATTGGACTAAGAAATCCTTTTGAAGCAAGTGTATTTTATTCTTTGGTGAAATATTAATTTGTGTGTACTTATGCAAAGTCATATGCAGTGACTAAATCAAAGTGGCAAAGAAGTATTTTTTCATACAATGCTAAAATGAAGGTTCTCATGCATTCAAGTTACCTCCCCCTACAGATGCCATCCCTCACAATTGCATAGTTATATCCATTTTCTTCCCATTCAAGGAAGACTACAAGTCTATAACAGGAACATTTTTAAAGTTTCACCATAGCTGAATATTAATTCCTATAGTAGATGGCATGAATTTGACAGATCTGGATAATAAACACTGGCTATCTTGCATCCCTGGTTGATTAATTCTTGGCAAGCCACATAGCCCAACTAAACCTCAGTATGACAGTAATAAAAATAAGTAGAGTGTTATGAAGACTAATTGGGATAATCATAGCTCTAGATATAATAGAAAAATGCTAAGCATATAAGCTACCAATAACACTAAAGAGTATCAAGAAATCAAGGAGCGACTCTATTTTCTTAGACTCTTAAAGTTTCTAAGACAAATCCAATTGGCCTTACACAGAGCTAGGAACAGGTACTTTTTGCCCTGGTTAAACTGGCAAAAGGCTAGAAACCACCACTACCCCCTGTTGCCACAGATACAGAGATCCACATTTTGTTAAAGACATCCTCATTGCTGAATGCTTAGTACCACAAAATGACCACTGTTCTTAGTGGAAAGAATGAGAGTGGATGTAAAAATAAAGTCTCACTCAAACTTCAATGTCAGAGTTGTTTTTGAATGATTTCTTTGTTGAACGTCACATGTTCTGTAGTCAAAAACAGCTATTCTTGCTGGGCATGGTGGCTCACGCCTGTAATCCCAGCACTCGGGAGGCAGAGGCAGGAGGATTGCTGAGTTCGAGGCTTGCCTGTGCTCCATAGTGAGCTCAGGGCCAGCCTGGACTACAAAGCGAGACCCTGTCTAAAAAAGCAAAACAAAACAAAACAAAACAGCTACACTAACCTGTAAGGAAAAATCCAGAATTTAATACATGAGCCATCAGTTTACAAAACTAACAATCTAACATTATTTAGAATATCCTAGAATTGTTCTTCACTCTGTGAATTATGGACATTTCATCTCGAGGTACTGTATCAAGAAAAATGCACACTATGGAGGAAATGAAAATGGAGTAGAGATAGGGACATGTTATTTGACTTCTGCAGTCCCAGTTGGTCCTTGAGCATCCCACCCTTGTTTCTATATTATGCAAATATTCAAGTGAGTCAAGGTTTTCATCCTATCTTTTTATTCTTCATTTTAACAGCAGCCATAGAGACCCAGACTCGTAGGCTGATACATAGTTCATCTAAAATTATTTCAACATGTTGAAATTAGGTGCAAAAAAATAAGGAATTTTTAGAAGGATTATTTTTCTACTTTCTTTTTTAAATTTATTTTTATCTTTATTGGTATATTGTATATGCACATCGTGATCACACTCACTATTGGGAATTTTTACCAGTATATGACACAATTTAATTCTCATTTTTCCCATTCCTCTACCACCCCACAGCCCCCCACCCCCTAAATACATAAGCTTTGTTTCCCTTTTTTATTACCATCACATTTTTTCTTTGCCCCTCCTTACCCCTCAACCACTGTTCCCTTTGAATGTTTTCTATTTCACAATATCTGCCATACATTCTAGAACTCATTAAGATCCTCAGTTTCTCATACTAGAGATCAGATACAATATTTACACATTTTTAAGCACCAGGATTTTCTGATTTTACTTTACTGTCTACAATCTCTCTAAACATCATACTATGGCTTTTCCTAAGACAGTTGGACGCATGCCTGGTGGCACAGGGAGCAGTCTGTACTTGATACACTTCTGAAGCAAAGGAGACCCAAGCTTTTGAGGATTTCCTTGGCTTCTTTTCTGTGTGGCTATAAAACTCTGTAACAGTCAGTTAATTGTTCCTTAATTGATATGTATAGTGCCTGTACAGTCTTGTTTACACATGAAAGTACACAATCTGTATATGTTATGCTTGTTCTCTTTATCATGCATGAATAAAAACCTGCCAGAATCTACCTCCAGGCAGTCCCTACAAAGAAGTGAACTTGTATTAGTACATGTTTGCAGCGCATGAAGTTTAGAATCCTCTTGGGGAGCAGGTCCACCTACATGACACAGCTTGGGTCTTTTTGTCAAATCCTCTTCCTCTTCCCTTCTTCCTCCCTCCCTCCTCCTCTAAATCCCCTTTCCCCATTTTTGTTCATGCGGATATAATTAAGCTTATCTCATCTTTATGATGTGAAATGTTTACATTTACTGAGGTTACTAAATTCCTGTACATGGCATACCTTTATTCAACTTATTTCTCTCCCACACACACATTTGCAAGAGATCTAGTTCTTTGTCTTCTATCCATCCTTTTGGACACTGTTGATGGGAATGTAAACTAGTACAACCACTATGGAAATCAGCATGGAAATTCCTCAGAGGCTAAACCCAGCTCTACCCCTTCGAGATATCTTCCCCAGAGATCCAAAGATATACTACAGTGATACCATATTGATATACTACCGCATACCATATTGATAGCTGCTCCAAGAAGCAGCCTGTGTACCCATCAACAGATAATTGGGTCAAAAAATGAAGTATATGTACATAATGAAATACTGCTTGAGTATAAAAAAGGACAAGTGTGAGACATTCATAGGAAGATGGATGTACCTGGAAAGTCCAGAATCCACCCCAAAAATGTATACACACTTCAATAGTTCACCATACTAATAAATGTCTGAAAAGTAATTGTCACCACTTTTAGCACTTTTTATGATTGTAGAAGCCAAAGGTAATAATGTAATGTCATGATGATGACAATCTAACTGTAGTAATCTCATGATGTCTCAATAAATGTAGTTTCAAAATACTTGCACTAGTTTTTCTTTCCTTGATATTACAATTTTGGTGGACTCTACAAGTGAAATAATTCAGATCCACAAGCTTAAATACAACATAACATCTCTTTTTGGACAAAGTCCAATTATGAACAAAGAAATAAACTTGCTATTATGTTGGTAGACTTAAAATATACACTGTGAAAACAGAGACTTCTGAAATTCACAGAGGCAACCTCCTCATCTTAATAAAGGTGATGGAAGCAAGGCCCAAAGACAGGGATCCCTTCTCCAAATACA
Source organism: Thryonomys swinderianus (assembly GCA_004025085.1). Taxonomy (NCBI): domain Eukaryota; kingdom Metazoa; phylum Chordata; class Mammalia; order Rodentia; family Thryonomyidae; genus Thryonomys; species Thryonomys swinderianus. The sequence goes on along the minus strand of PVIC010001777.1, from coordinate 59,233 downwards.
CGGGGGCAAGTTGGAAAGAAGCGGAGCCGACACTAGGGTGCAGGTGTCTTCCCAGGTCTGTGGTCATTCTGGTATGTCACTCTGCAAGCGGGTCAATGAAGGATGATGGCCATCAAAGACAATAGTGTTGCATAGAAATACCTCATTCCTCAGAAAAAAAATACAGCATCATTTTTGCAGCACACTTGCCTAGAAACAACATCCAAAGTCAACAACAGACTTGAAGACAGATCGTAAATGTCTCTGATCGGTTCTTTCTAAGGACTTACGATGGTTAATTTTAATTGTTAACTTTATTGGCTTGAGAATTGCCTAGAAGATTACTAAAGCACCCTTCTGGGTGTGTCTGGATGAGTCATGGGGTGAACTTGGGGACATGACAGATCTAGTCCCTGGCCAGTTCCTTTCTGCTCCCCTGCTCTCTGCTTCCCACATGCCATGAACTGAGCAGTTTTGCTCTGCCACGTCCCACCCACCATGATGTTTCTCTCTTGCAGCCAACCCACTATGGACTGGACCGAAGCCTTTGTGACTGTGAGCCAAAATAATCCCCGCCTCCTTTAAGGTGCAGGTTTCTGGAAGGAATATCACCCTGGCAACAAAAAGCTGGCCAATACAGAATTGAAGAATTCAGTTACTCTTCTCAGCTTCAGGTGAGTTTTCTAAACTACAAAGCACACTAGGCCACATTTTTCTAGTTGGTCACTGGCATTGCTTTCATTTTATTAATTACTAGGTAAAGAGGAAAGGTGAACTGTAAAAGATGGTAAAGATTATCAAGGCAGTTTGTTTGCAACTTGCTGATAGCTGTATTCTCAATGAGAAACATGATAAAGCCACATTGCTGGCTATTTTCTCAGGATGAGATTTAATAGGGTTTGGATACATCCAAAAATTAAACAGCGATGTATATGTCATCAACCTAATTAAATAGCATATTCTGTAGTTACTGATAGGTAGCGTGTGGACTGATAAATCTTACAGTATGAAAAGTCATTGCCCATAGATTCTAAATACACACAAAGATTACATATAGATTGCACATAGATGCTAAGTATAATATTCATGTCTAACTGCAATACAAAATTTTCAATGATACTGAACTGACTTGCCAAAATAATTTTAATAAGAGTATAATCTAATCTATATTTGAAAATTTCCCAGAAGTTTAGATTTGTATGTATACCCATGTTAGAACACAAACCAAATATTAGACATTCAAATTAAAAGTTAAAACTTTATTTGGGAAGAAAATTGCCACTGAAAACATGTGCAAGGGCTAGTTACAATCCATACAAAACCATAATAATGGTATATTTTTTAAAAGGAGTAACACTTTTCCTTTTCACTGGCATGCAGAGAAAGAATAAAGTGAAGGTGGAGGAAAGGGAAGAATTATTCAATGAGTGATAGTGGAATAAATAATAAGTCATTTGAAGGGAAATTAACTTGTATTGCAATATAACCAATATCTTAAGCCAAAAGAAATCCTGGGCTATATATTGTAAGATTTAAATGTAAAAAAAGGAAAGAAACACTAAGAGCATCAGGAAAACTCAAATGTAAGTAGTTTATATTCATAATTTTAGAATGAAGAATACTTTCCTTAAGATAAAATAAAGAGTAGAAGCTACAAAGAGTTGACAGATGTGAATACATAAGCATGAAAAGCATTTAAAAAATGCCATATTCTAGGTAAATGTTAAACTGGGAGGAATTCTTAACATATAATTAACAAAATAATGTAATTACTTGCTTCCTATAATAAAAGGTTATTATGTAAGACATAAAAGTGCTCTAAAATATCAATGATGTGAATATCCCAATAAAAATTAGTAAAACTGTGTAAATAGCAACTCACAAAAAAATCTGAATGTGGGCCGGAGGGTTAGCTCAGTGGTTCGGCGCCTGCCTCGCAAGCGCAAGGTCCTGAGTTTGATCCCCGGTGACCACATATAATGCTGGGCGTGGAGACACGCCCACCAACAATCAACACCGCATACCATAGTGCCGGACGTGGTGGCTCACGCCTATCATCCCAGCACTCGGGAGGCAGAGACAGGAGGATTGCTGAGTTCACGGCGGCTTGCCTGGGCACCATGGTGAGCTCAGGGCCAACCTGAACTACAAAAGCGAGACCCTGTCTCAAAAAGCAAAAAAAAAAAAAAAAATCTGAATGTAATGTACCAATAAAGATTCAAATTTTTAAAAAATACATCTGAAAAATTTCAGTCCAATATATTAATAGACAGTAATTAAAAATGAGAACCATGAGCTATGGATTTGGGAGGGGGCTTGCTTTCAGATAGCAAAGACAGTTTAGTTTTATTTTGAAACACTTGTGTCTGGAAGGAGAGTATATTATTTGAGTTACATTTTCATAGATGTCCCCACTGTCATTTTATCTTCCAAAGCAACTATTCCACCGGATCCACTGCAGCCCACTGTTGCTTGCTTACCAAATTGAAGGCTCTGATTATTCTTCCCAGGCATTTTCCCTACCCCCTCGGAGTCCTACGGTCCCATGCATAGCTGAATACAAGATGTTTTCGAAGTCCAGGCCTTCTCAAGTACACTGTGTGGGCTCCTGGAGCGAGGTGCACATTGGACGTCAGGGATGTGGCCTGGAATGTGCAATTACTCCTACTAACTGGACAGGTTGACACTGATGGTAGTAAAATAACAGTTGATACTGACATACTTTAGGTGTGATAACGCTCATGAATCCGCAAACTATGCTTTGCCACATCTGAAGAAGTCTACTTTTGCTTTTATTTCAACTTTTTATTGGAAGATTTTTCAAACATACAGGAAAGCTGGAAAAATAGGGCTAAGAACACTCATTCATTTACCACTTCAGCAACTAAAATCGTATTTCTAACTCATTAGAGTCCTGCCTAAGCACATTTCTATACAAATATGTATATGCAAAAAATGAGACAATACACATACGTACAATGGAGCATTATTCAACTTTTAAAGAGAAGAAAATATAGGAATGGAGGGAGGGGGAGAGAAAGGAGAAGGGGAAATAAAGAGGATTGAGGCTTAATATGTACATGTACCGACTCTCCACGGTGAACGTATTCATTACATTTCACAAACATATACTAATCAAAAATATATTTTAAAAGATATTAAACATCTATGTAGTCAATGAATTTATTGATGTATGAATGAATGAATAAATAAATTAATAGCGAGTCTAAATCACCTGTGGTGGCTGGTCTATAATTCCATCACTGTGGAAGGTTAGGGTAGTAGCATTGCAAATTCAAGCCCAACATGGGCAATTTTGCCAGACCCTATCTCAAAATTAGGTACAAAATAAAAAAATGGAAAAGAACTTGGATAGAACCTAGTATGATGATGATCCTAGAATGAATTCCCAGGATGGATAGATGATAGAAAGAAAGAAAGAAAGAAAGAAAGAAAGAAAGAAAGAAAGAAAGAAAGAAAGAAAGAAAGAAAGAAAGAAAGAAAGAAAGAAAGAGAAAGAATTCTACCTTTTGTGAAAATATGGGTAACTTTTTGGAGACTTAGTAGTTCCTTGTAGATAAAATTGTAGATACCTGAAGCATACTTACTAATGATATTAAATGCTTTTTGCTACTTGACCTAAAGCACATCTGTCAAATGTACCTCATGCTCTTCTGACTTCTTTTTAAATTTTTTAAGGGTATTGAGTGTTAAGCCCAGGGCCTTTGCACTGAGCTACAATCTCTAGCCCTTTTTTTTTTAATATTTTGCCTGGAAATAAAGTGTCATAAAGCTTCTGGGCTCAAACTCCCAATCTTCCTGCCTGAGGCTTCCAGGTTGATTACAGGCACATGCCACCATGCATGGAGCTTCCCCTGATCTCTTAAAGATCTGATACTCCGTATTGTTCCATCACTACAAAGGGAATTTGGTGTGGGAACATCACTATTCCTTTATAATGAAGACTCAATCATTACGTGTTTTCTGGGCTATTTGTTCCCACATACCAGGACTCTAGGTTCTTCTGTCTTCTGCGCTCTAAGTTCTTAGTGTATAAAATGCAATAACTCTCTGATTCTCTCTCTCATCCCTCTCCCAACTTCAATAACCGCATATTATATAGCAAGGAGAACTCAGGGGAAAACAAGAAAACCAAACCTACTAAGCAATACCTTCCTTCCAGTTTAAAGTCAATAGAACCGGACCTAAGGTCATTCTCTCTCCATCTCGCACGTTGCTTCTCCAAGCCCTTTGACACTGGCTTCTCACTTGACACTTGTGTGCAGCTAGTTGGCACTGCTGCACACCATGTGACCTGAAGAAAATCAGGTATTTCTACCATGGTGCAATATGTTCTTAATTATGCAAATAATTTCAGTTTAGGTCAAGTCTACACAAAGTTTGTATTATTTGTCTTGTGTCAACTTTGTCTATAAGCCTCTCCTCTCTAACGAAGAGAGAAATATGAGTGGGCAATGTGCACTCTGAAACAGAGTTGCATTAATCCATGGTTTCCCCATAATTGTTTCCTATAATGTATGAGTATCAAGCCCTACAGGTTTACTCTGCAAAGCACTGGTTTTGTCCTTGAAATGGGCTTCTAAACAGTCTTCAGATGATTATACTTGACAGAAAAGATGCACACAGAGCAAGAAATTATCTGAACCAGCAGCATAAGAGTTACTTAAATCCATTCACATTCAAGGATGAACTGCGTCTACATAATCAAAGTGAAGTGGGGAATTAAAGTAATTTGAGATAATTCAGGCCAGAAAAATCTACCCCAAAACCTTTCACCTAATTGCATCAATTATCTAATTGAAGTAAACCTTGGGGGAATTGGGGCTTAAATTATTCTGATAATTGATTTAATTTTCATTTAGTTTGTGTATGAAAATACACCCACACATAATCTACCTTGAAACTTTCTATTTAGTGACAAGTTAATGCAACCTCTATCTGACATAATTTGTCACTTGGAGTTGCTTCACATTGGCATATCTAAACCATTAGGTTTTATTGGCATATTATAATAGAGTTCTGGGGGAAAAGTTACAACTTCTAGAAGTTGAATTGCATAAGTGGACAGTAATTACTTTTTTTAAAGATGAGGAATGGAAAATTCTTCCATTTCTGATGCGAACTTGTTCATTGATTTCTTTTACACAGTTAGTTCTTCCTTGTTTGTGTATCTGACATTTTGCAAGAGCAACTAGAAAGCTAGATGGAGAGAAGCCCAGGAAAGATTGTTCTTCTTGCTCAGCTTTGCTAATTCAGCAAGAGAACATTAACATATTATGTGCACACAAATCAAACATTCCATAGAGCACCAAATGTACAACTCCTCACATTAATTCCTCTAAGTGGCAGTAGGGGCCTACTAGATAATACCTGAGCTCTTAACAGAAAACACAGTCTTTTTCCTTCTTTGCCCAATTACTGATAAGTGTAAGACATTCAGGACCATTAACAACCATTTGTTTCTTCAGACCTTACCACTAAAGGCATATAAAGATTGTTCAAGGGCCGGAGGGTTAGCTCAGTGGTTCCGGCGCCTGCCTTGCAAGCGCAAGGTCCTGAGTTCGATCCCCGGTAACCACATACAATGCTGGGCGTGCAGACACGCCCACCAACAATCAACGCCGCATACCACAGTGCCGGACGTGGTGGCTCATGCCTGTCATCCCAGCACTTGGGAGGCAGAAACAGGAGGATTGCTGAGCTCACGGTGGCTTGCCTGGGCACCATAGTGAGCTCAGGGCCAGCCTGAACTACAAAGCGAGACCCTGTCTCAAAAGCAAAAAAAAAAAAAAAGATTGTTCAAGGCAGGCTGGACTACATAACAAGATTCTCAAAACAAAACAAAAGAATATGGGCTCAGCAATCAGATACAGACAGGCATAGTGGGGGGTGCAGTTCACTATTTGACTCTGGTATTCCCCTGTTATATATTTACACAAAAGAATTAGAAGAATCACATTAGAGTGACATATGTGTACCCATGTTTTTAGCATCTCAGTTTGTAATAGCTAAGTATTGGAAACAGACCAAATACCCATCAACAGGAGCCTGGATAAAAAAGATGCTTTAAAAAAATAAAATGGAGTATTACTCTGTCATAAAGAATGATAAATTTGAGTCTTTTATATTCAAATGGATGTACTTGAAGGACATAATCATAAGTGAAATGAAGAGGACACAGATGTGTAAATATCATACCTTTTCTCTGGTATGAGGGACTGAAGGTGTTAATGAGTTGTAAAATGTATGATAGTTATTGTGAAATGGTAAGAAAATATTCAAAAGGAAAAGGGGATGGGGTAAGTAAAGAAGGGAAAGAAAATATTTGATGATTAAAAAAATGAAACAAAGCTTATGTATATGGGGGTGGGGGTTGTAGGAGGGTAGGGGAATGGGAAAAGTGAGAATTAAATCATATCATGTACTAGTACAAACTCTCAGTTCTGAGTGTGATCATGATGTGTATATAAAATGTACCAATAAAATCAATTTAAAAAAATAAAGGTTGTTCAATCCAAACCTGTATTCAAATCAACACACATCAACTGGAGACTGGATAAAGAAGATGTGGTTTTGCTATTAAATGGAGTATTACACTGCCATAAAGAGTGGTAAATTTGAGGTCGTTTACATTCAAATGGATGTACCTTTAGGACATACTCATACATGAAATAAATAGGTCACAGATCTGTAAATGTCATATCTTTTCTCTGGTCTGAGAAACTGAAGATATAAATGAGCTCTAGAATATATGATAGATATTTTGAAATAGAAAATATTCTAAGGGAAGTGGGGTATAAGGGTAAGTAACATAGGGAATAAAAAATATGATGGTAATTAAAAAAAGGGAAGCAAAGCTTATATATATAGGGGCAGGAAGTTGCAGGGTAGGTGGGAGAATGGAAAAAAAATAGTGACAACTGGAGGATGGGAAGGGTGGGGGAGAAGGGTGAGGGAAGTTGGACATAGTCAGAAGAAGTAAGTTCCAGTGTTCCACCATACTAGAATTTATCATAAACTATTGTGCTCTCTATTAATGTCTGTAAGAAAAGAGCTCAAAAGCTCTGACCATAAAAATATGACATAGAGAGAGAAAAACTGATCACCCTGATGTGATCAGTAACTCAGTGAACAGGTGTTGAAATATCGCACTGTACCTCACAAATGCATAGTTATTACATGTTAGTGAAAATACAGATAAATAAACATTCATAGTTTAAAATACAAACATATAAGCCCAGATATTGTAAGTTCTGTCAACTCAATAAGCATTTAGCTGGGCCTTGGAGACACAAGATAAAGACAGTCTTACTTTCAGTTATCTATGTGCAAATGGACACACCTTCAGGACACACTAATAAGTGAAATAAATAGATTACAGATGTGTAATGTAAATGAGCTCTAGAATGTATGATAGATTTTGTGAAATAGGAAATATTCAAAGGGAATGTGGTAGGGGAAAGAATAAATATGATTTGAAAAGAAAAAGAAATAGCATGTATATAAGGGGTGGGGGGTTTTAGGTGGGTGGGGATATGGGTAAAAATGAGAATTAACTCGTGTCATATACTGGTACAAATTTCCCAATGTTGGGTGTGATTGTGAGCTGTATATAAAATGTATCAATAAAGAATTCAATTTAAAAAAGACAAAGACGGTCTTTTCCCTCTACAAGTCTTCAGCCTACTGAGAAGAGACAAATATAAGGTGGCAGATGCCACTCAGAGGAGCAGCTGATCACAGTGTACTGGACGAGCACATAGGAGAGCCCCCCAATTCCAGCTTTCCCTGCAGGTTGGGATAGGTTCACTAGACTGTGAGGCTTCAACTTTAGTTTTAGGGTTTTAGGATACTATTCAAGATTTATAAGCAGGGAAATGAAACGCATGAGACTCACTGTGTTTGAGCAGAGAAATGCATGGGGAGAGGGAAAGATTGCAGGAAAGGGGAGAGGGATGCCCAGTAAGACTCCTCAGCTTCTAGACGAGGCAACTGGCTGGACGGTGGCACTATGAACTAAGCCAAGAAACACAAGAAGAGGAGCAGGTTTGGTGTAGGGAAAGGAGATGACTTCGTACCAACTGACCCGGTGAGGCCATCCCAGCACATGTGGGTGGAGACCCAGTAGGCAGTTGGCCACAGGGGGCTTTGACTCAGTTGGGAGCTCTGAGCTAGATGAAGCGAGGTGCCAGCCCTCAGGATGTAGTAAGTAACTAAAACTACGGGAAAGATGAACACATTCTGGGAGAAAATATACAGAGACAAAAGCCCCGGTTAGAAATGAAAGAAATACCATTACACACAGGGTGCATGCAGCAGAGAAGCCACAAAAAGACAAATGTAACCAGGAAAGTCAGAGGAAGAAATGGACGTTGGAGTCAAATAGGTCTAGATTGGTGCCTTGTTCTACTAGTAACTAAGTGTATCTTTATGAAGATTATTTCACTTCTTTAGCCTAATTGTCTTGATCCTTACTAAATTAACACTGAGGCAAGTGTTTTTATGTTGTTGTTAGGACTAAGAAGGTAAATGTAAGCAAAAGCAAAGCTTATAACATAGCTAGTTTCAATGTCAAATACAACAGACGGCCTCACTTTCCCTGTAGCGGAGAGACAGAAACTAGTGCAGAGCTTTTTTTCTTTTCTAAGATTGCTTATCAAAAGCAAAACCTTAAATATGGCTCTAAATTAATGTAAAATGCAGGATGTGAGTTTAATCTCCCAGAATCAGAAGTTTTTCACCTGTATAAAATTTACACTTTTTGAAGAATGCAGGTTTTTAAAATTAATAAGTAAAACTTGCTTTTACAGTACAAAACATGTTTTCAGAGTTATATACAGTGAATAATGGCTAAATCAAGCCATATAACATATGCATTTTCTCACATAATTACCGTATTTTTGTGGTGAGAACACTTAAATGTACTCTCATAGCAAGGTTCAGTCTACGGCCATACCACCCTGAACGCGCCTGATCTCGTCTCATAGCAAGGTTCAGGCATAAAATATAGTATCATGATAGTCACCATGACATACAAAAGACCTCTTGGGTTTTTTTTCTTCCAGTTCACCTGAATTTTTGTTCTTTGACCCATATCACCCCAGTGACTCCTTCACCAAACTACCACTTCATCCTGTTTCTCTGAGTTACATTGTTTTACGCTCCACATACGGGTGAAGTTACACAGTGATTGCCTTTCTGCATCTGGCTTATTTCATTAATCATAACACCCTTTAGGCTCATCTGTGTTGTCACAAAGGGTAAAATTTCCTTCTTTTTAGAGGCTAAATAATATTCTGTTTGGTTCACATTTTCCCACATCCTTGCCACTACCAATATTTTATATTTTGACAGATGTGAGATGCTATCTCAGTGTGGTTTAATTTCCATTTCTCTCATGATTGATGATGTTGAGGGTTTTTTTTTTTCAAACACCTGTTGGCCATCTGTATGTATTCTTTTGAGAAATTTCTATTGAGATCCTCCACGCATTTTAAAATTGGGTAATTTGTTTTCTTGCTATCAAGTTGTTTAAGTTCCTTGTATATTTTGGATATTACCCCTTTATCAGTTTGAAAAATGATATGTTATGGCATTGGCTATCTTTTTACCCTAAGGATTGCTTCTTTAGCTATGAAGAAGTTTTTTGGTTTGCTATCATTTGATCTGTCCATTTTTGCTATTTGCAAAATACGTTGGGATCATAGCCAATATCATTTACCTTTCTCCTATGTCTTCTTCAAGAAATCCTACAGCTTTAGAACTTTAAAAAAATGTATTCATTCATTCATTCATTCATTCATTCATTCACCTTTGTGTTACGAGGCATTGCACTTGAGAGGGAGGCACAGTGCCATTGAGTTAAATCCCCAGCCCTAACAGCTTCAGATCTTATCTCCAAGTCATTAATCTATTATGGTTTGATTTTGTGTGGTGTAAGATAATAGTCTACTTTCATTCTTTTCTATGTCTACCTAGTTTTCACAGAACTACTTGTTAAAGACACAGTTCTTTCCCCATTGTGTTTCTGGCTTTGTTAAAAAATTATTTAATGGATAGAGATAAAACTATGAGGAAAAAGACAAAAATGTGACAACAGTCCTACTCTATATATGAAGAATATTTTCAAACACAAATAATTGCCTCTTCTGGTTTATGCAGCTCATGAATTCACATCTTATCACATCAAATTTCTTGTATCAGGACACACTTCTCTTATTAACAACTCTTACTGTAGTATATAGGACACAGTATTACTGCTGCGATCTCTATTGTCATTTCTAGATAGATTATGTTAAAATGGAGTCTTCCATTAATTACTGGAAGGTGGTTGAATATTTCCAATATGCGCTTAAAATGTTTTTCTCAGAAACATCCTCATTAATTTTGCTATTAACATACACAAATTTAGGTCTTCATATCTGAATTCCAAAGGTTAGCTAGAACTCCCAATATCTGTGGCAACATCCAGGCTGCAATATTATCTGTATCTTTATACTTGCAAATGAGCCTGCTACTTAATGTTTGATGAAAGGTAGAAGGTAACTTCTTAGGGAACAATTCATGAGTACAAGAAATCAGTGTACTCCTACAGATTGCCACTAAGTCCACACCAATCACTCTTCAGTGGCCTCTTTTGATGGAAGAGTATGGGGTCAGCAGAGGCATAATAATTAAAGAAACTACAGCAAAGTGGTGTAATAAAACCCAGGGCAATCAACTGACATCATGAAATTTGAAAGATCTGATTTCAATTGAAAAAGTAAGAAAGAAATGTGAGAAGAATGAATTTCCTTCATACAAAAGACAAGGACCATACTGACCACCTACTTGATCCTCCATGATGATCTTAAATTATGACAGTTATGTCCAAGTAAACTTCTGTAGCTAGTGTTGGCTAACCCTTGAGCAACAGGGATGAACACGACACGGGACGTGACTTCTAGAAACTCACAGTTCAGTGTGGACATTTACATTAATGGGTAATTACATGACAGCATAATTAGGGCTTAAATAGGCATATAAACAGTTGCAGTTGGGTAGGGCTAGAAAATACAGTGACTTAAACATGTCTCAAAGAATTTGCACTTTGTCCAGTAAAGAGTCTTTGATGCTTGACAAACAGGGTACTGACATGGTTAAAGGGCTGTAAAGACATGAGCAAAAAAATATAATGGCTTTGTATTGTGAGGAAAAGATATAGGAGGAACTATAGCAAAGAAAACAATTAGGGAATTGTTTAATAAATCTGGAATGTTATTAAAAAGATTTGAATTAAAATAGTAATGTTGGTAAGTGAAATAAAAGAAAATACAGAAGTGATTATTATTTTAATAGAAGAATTAGGGTAAAGAGGGCTCTGGTTGGGCAGTTAGGAAAGACAAAGCAGAAGTGTTTTGTGGCTGGAATAGCTAACAGTACAGGGCTCTCATTGGCAGAGACTAGGAAGTTTATGAAAGGAATACAGTTTGAAGAACAAAAGGTGAAGTTGTCATCGACATGTTTATTTTAAGTACCAATTAAGAATCTCAGTGGAAATGCCCAGCACATAGCTCCACACATAAACTTGATCACAGAAGGAGCGCAGGTGTCAGGAGGAGAAATGATAAAGGCTCCACCCGCATCTAGGGATATTCAAGATGCTGGGAATGGACATGATCTTTGAGGGAGTTAATGGAAAGAAAGAAAAGTGGACAGCCATAGGACAGAACTTTGGGGAAATGCTGATTTTTTATAGACAAGAATAAGAAAAGATGGTACAAGAGATTATAGGGGAAATTCAAGACATGCTGTCCTTGAAGGCACAAAGGAGAGGCTTTTAGTGTGGGTCCTACAATGAAGTCTGAGAGAAGGAATGAATTCTAAGAAAAAACTCTGGTTTTAAGGTTTTAGATATCACTAGACTTCTTTGAGAGGGAATGTTTCTTACTATTGGAGGAGGAAGCCAAAAGGCATGTTTCAAGAAAAAACAGATGGTCAAAGTAGGAGAAACAGAAGGGGAGACTATTCACATTTACCACATAAGCTGTTTCAATCAGCCTGCCTTCAGGCCTGCAGATCGCCCACTCTACAATGCAGCAGTTACCAACCACTCAATCTAAGAGTCTAGCAGTGAACTGAAGGAAGTCTGATACTCATTGGAGAGGGCAACACTGATATCCTTGAGATAGAAACAAAGGACTGAGAGAATGAATATAAGGAGTGAGGACATTGTATTGTTCCTATCTTCTTAGAAACACAAGCAAACACATAAATGAATGTGACCAAGAGAAATGTAGGGCATGGAAAATACTAGAAATCAGCATTGAAGAGTATATAGATAATAATTGAAGAGAAACATTAACAAGTTAATAAGAAAGGCATTCATATTCATGGCAAGCCAAAAATATATGCCAAACATCATAATAGTGACTTGCCACACAAATCATAGTAATATTATTTTAAAATAAATACTATTGCATATATCTGAGGTTTACAATGTTTTGTTATAAATATACATACAAGGAGTTACTACAGTAAAACAGATTCACACATCAATAGTATAACTTACTTTTTTGTGAGAGCAATAGTTTAAAAATCTACTTATTTAACAAAAATCCTCAGTGCAATACAATTTTATTGGGGGAGAGAAAGTGAAGAGATGTGAGCTCAAGGACATATAATAAAAAATGGGGGCGGAGATTTAGCTCAGTGGTTCCAGAGCCTGTCTCGCAAGCGCAAGGTCCTGAGTTGAATCCCTGGTAACCACATACAGTGCTGGGCGTGGAGACTCACGCCCACCAGCAATCAATACCACATACCACAGTGCCAGGCATGGTGGCTCACGCCTGTCATCCCAGCATTCAGGGGCAGAGACAGGAGGATTGCTGAGTTCAAGGCTTGCCTGGGCTACATAGTGAGCTCAGGGCCAGCCTGAACTACAAAGCAAGACCTTATCTCAAAAAAAAAATGGGTAGGATGAACAAGTTTAGAAAACTAATGTACAGTATGAACATTAAAGGAATGGTTGGCCCAAATTAGAATGCATTCGTGCTCTTTAAAATCATTATCTGGCTCCAGGAAGTAGGAGTATAGACAGAAGGCAATGGTCTCAATTTAAGGATAGAAGCATGCGCAGTAAAATAGCTGAAGTAGTAATTCATAGAGTACATACTAATGGGAGCTATCTGTGGTCAGAAGAATGTTAATCAGCTTTATAAGCTAAAAGGAGACAACATAAGTAAAACGTAAAATGTCAGTCCAGTGCAGATGGAGAAAAATGGCTGGTAGCAGGAGTGGAAGTTGTGTTAAATGGAAGGAAACAAAACGTCAGACTTCAAGGAAGTAGTATTTCCTCATGGAGTTTGAACTCATGGAGTGGATAGTGTGGTGAGTGGCTAGTATGGCATGAACTGGGCCTCAGTGGAATTGAAGATGGGGTATAAATATGATTGCTGAACTCATCAAGTATATCAAGAAAGAGTAGAGATGAGAAAAAGATGAATTGTTACCAGAATAATCAGATGATCCCCAACAGTTATCAGGGGATGCCCGATCACCTGAATGAGGGTACACAGGATAAAAGAATAATATACAAAGAACAAGGGATAAAGAATAACAAATAGCAGTGATTACTTGGGGAGCCAGGATCTCAGCTCTCTCTTGGCTAAGACCATGAGCTCCAAATTAGTCAGTGTTTATAGAGCTAATGCGCTAATGAGCCAACCTTAGAAAAGGGAGGAATGATATTTTCTTGAGGAGGACAGGTCACAGTTAAAAGCTACTCGTGTTATCTTGCAGGAAGTAGCTAACAAGCCACCTGCGTTATCTGTAGCTGACATTTGATCTGGCAGAATGGCTGCATGGAGTCATAATTCCTCAGCTGTAGTATGTTCTTGCTATTTAAGACATCATAATCTCATCAGTCACTTACATCTCAGTTGTGGCTGTTGGCACAGGGATGCTTGTCTCTGTACACCAGCTGAATTATAAGCCAATTCAATAATATCTAAAGCCTGCTCAGTATGGTTTCAAACTTGTCTCCTGCATCAAATAATTGAAGAGCATTTGTGTGTGATAATTTATTCAATGTATTATAATTTTAAAAAGCAAATTCTCTATGTTAAGAAACTAGGAGAGAAAACTGAATCCAAATCAAGCAGAAGGATGGAAAATATTAGAGTATAAATAAGTGAAAATAGAGACTCAAAAAAACTATAGAAAAAAATCAACAACCCAAAATTTTGTTCTTTCAACAGATCTACAAAATTGACAGTGCATTTGCTCGACTGCCAAAGTGACAGACAGAAGGTTAGAAGTATTAACTTCAGGAACGTAAGATGGGGCAGTGCTGCCTGCCTTCCAGAAATACAAAAGGTGGGGTGACATAGTTATATGCCAAGAAATTATACAACTTGGATGAAGTGAATAATTTTCTAAGAAGATTTAAAAAATCATAAAACTGACTCATCAAGGAAGAGAAAATTTGAAGAGACTTGTAATTAGTATAGAGATTTACTAAGCAATAAAAAAGAAGCTCAGGCCCAGATGGCTTCAGTGGTAAGTTCTACCAAATGTTTAAAGACAAATTGACACGAATTTTTCATGTACACTTCCAAAAACTGGAAGTGACGGGAACACCTACCAGCTTATTTGGTGATGCCATATAACCCTGACATCAAAACGAGATTTTAAAAAAATTACAATAAAAGTGTAGATCAAAATCTATTGAGAATATACATGTTAAAATCTTCAATTAAACATGAGTTTGCTGAATTGAATGGCCTGTATATGATACTATATACTATGGTCACATGGGAGTGCAAAATTGCTTCAACCTACAATAAAATTCAGTGTAATACACTACATTAAGAGAATAATGGTGGGCCAGAGATGTAGCTCAGTGGGGCCACACCTGCTTGACAAGCACAAGGTCCTGAGATCGATCCTCAGTACAGCAAAAAAAAAAAAAAAATTAAAAAAGGAATAATCAACAAAAATTCACGTGATTATCTCAGTTGTTTCCAAGATTGAGCTATCGCAAACTGAGCTGCTATGAACATGAGTGCACAAATGTCTCTGTGATGTGAATCATTTAATTGTTTTGTGTATATACCTAGCAGGAGAATAGAAAGGTCAAATGAGATTTCTAATCCTAGTTTTTTGAGGAATCCCCCCAGTGTTCTAGAGCGCATGATAGACACTGTGAAATAGAATATATTCAAGTGATAAAGGGTGTAGGGACATATAACGTGGGAAAAAAAATACGATGGTTAAAAAAAGGAAACAAAGCTTGTGTATATCCAGGGTGTGGGGTTGTAGGGAAGGCAGGGGAAGGGGGAAAATGAGAATTAAGTCATGTCATATACTGGTACAAATTTTCAATGTCGATTGTGATCATGATATATGTATAAAATGTACCAATAAAATGAATTAATTTTCTAAAAGCTAATTACGTACTATGGAGGGGGAAATCCCACAAAGCCCAGAGGACCAGAGTGCACAGGCTCCTTTCAGGAAAAGAAGTGGGCACAGAGGGGATTGCAGGCTTAGAAGAG
This sequence comes from Thryonomys swinderianus, assembly GCA_004025085.1. Classification (NCBI taxonomy): domain Eukaryota; kingdom Metazoa; phylum Chordata; class Mammalia; order Rodentia; family Thryonomyidae; genus Thryonomys; species Thryonomys swinderianus. The sequence goes on along the minus strand of PVIC010001777.1, from coordinate 43,697 downwards.
CTGTCTGGGGCAGGTGGGCAGGTGAAAGCATAAAGGAAATGACAAGAAGGTGAACATTCGGGCTAAGAAAACAGGATGGAAAATATCTAATATAAATCCATTTGTTCGTCAGCTGCAATAGGAGTTTCAATAGTCAAAACCCTTGGCTGTGAACACTTCTGCTTGCAAAGTATATTTCCTTCTTCCCAGAGGCTGTTTGAAAGTAACATAATCCCCAAAGGAGCAAGTCCTTTACGGAGAAATTTCAGGAACAAATTGGATTTTTATCACTACAAACATAGATAAAATGCAACTAAATATAGATACGAAAATGGTCCTCATTACTCTGATGTGGTTGTAGCAGGCTTTGAATTTTCTGTTTTCTGTATGAGGTATATTTTGTGCTTTTTCTGGCTTTTCCTTTTGTCTGGAATATTCTTTTCCCTAGATATCTGGATGGCTAAGTCTTATCCCAGAGCAGGTTTTTATTGAAATATTTTCTTAATCTAGTCTCTGGTGACCATCCTGCTCTATAAAGCAACCTGCTCTGCATTATCAGGATGTGTTCAAATTTTCATAGTATTTATGACCTTCTAGCACAATGTATAACAGTTATTTTATATTTAATGTTTATTGCCAGGCCACCCCTACTAGAATCTGACTTCTGAGGGAGCTGGGACCTCTTGTTTTAGTTCACTGATGTCTGTCTGGTATCCTCAGTAGAATAAAGCCTCACACATAACAGAGCATGACACTTAAGTACCCATGATGTAATAAAACTTGACGCAGGAATCTCTTGTTTTTATTCACTGACATACTTCTAGTATCTGCAGTAGAGTAGGGCCTGACATATATCAGAGCCCCTAAAATATCTGTTATGCAAATTAATGTATCACACCTCAATAAATATTTTTACATACCTTTAAGAGTTCTGTGATGTGTATAAGTATCCCATCATTTTCCTGGTCATTTGGGAGACTGAAATGCTGACATTCCTCCTGCTTTTTCCTCACAGCTTTTCCCAGCTTACATTTGTAATACCCAACTCCTTATCCGAAAACAGACATGTCTGATTCTAGGTAGTACATAAAGGACTACAGACAGATTAAAACCAAAAAGGAAGTTGGGGATTTAGCTCAAGGGGTACCGCACCAACCTTGGATGCACAAGGGCCCAAGTTTGATCCCCAATATCGCAAAAAAAAAATAGAAATATCTGCAATGGTGCACACTTGTAATCACAGTACACTGGGAGGCAAAACCCTGTCCAGATAGATAGATTATAGATAGACAGACAGACAGACAGATAGATAGATAGATAGATAGATAGATAGATAGATAGATAGATAGATAGGGCTGAGAGTAGTTCACTGAAGACACTGGACTCAATTCCCAACACTAAACAAGAATGAAAGGAAAGAAGAAGGGAAGGAGGGAGACAAGAGAGAATGAACATGAAAAGAAAGTTAAGTTTCTATTTCAGTGAAGAAAAATAAAAACCAATGATCAGCCATGATAACTCAACATGGCTGTAAGTGTTTGCAGGAGGGACTAGGTGCTACTTACCCACCCTTAGAGAAAGACACAGTGGTAGTTGGACAGGAAGGCTTTTACATAATTAATGACAAAGTGGATGAAGTATCTGATGCAATTATCCTGGAAGAATCCTCCAGAAAAGTAGAAGTGATTAATGTAAACACTGTATGGGTGTGGTCACCATAATCAGCCTCAATTTTAATGATACAATACATATTTCCTGGGAAAGAAAAGCGACAAGAGTATTTCCTGTTACTCTTGGGATGAAGGGTCCACAGGGACGTGAAGTTTGGCCAGACTCATGCTAGGACTCAGGGGTGTTTCCATGGTTTATGAGGACCATCCATTTGAATTTGGAATGCAGTTCATGTAGAAGAAAGCACATGGGTACTGAGGCTGGCTGAGGCATCTAGGGCTGTCTTTTCATTTATGTATTTTTTCTCTTCAGTACATTCCTAAGTGGATGAAGAAAAAGTGTCTCTTTGTAACTCAGAGGAGCCCAGTTTCATGACCCAAAATAATGATGACCTGAGATTATCTCCTATTTAGATAGTGAAAGAATGAGGTCTGTGCTGGGTGAGTGCAATGATCTATGTCAAAGCAAACTATCTCAAACCAATTTTGTAGTATCCAGTAATGCTTCAGAGGCCATAAACCAGTGTCATTACTGCTTGATAGGACCAGGCAAAGACGTCCAGGGGAGTGGTAAGAGATAGGCTATCTGAGCATTAACAAGGACTGCTAAAAGCACTGGGTCTCTGCAGGAGCCCTTGCTCACCAACAAGGCAATGGGATTAGATTGCATGTGAATTAAAGAAAGCAAAATTCATTCAAACTAACCCTATAAAAGCGTTGGCAGCAAATGGTATAACTCCTTTGAATCTCTGTTGTTATGGTTTACTAAGGTCCTTACCTTTGTCATGCTTATGAGTGGTAGAAAGACATTTGTTTGCCTTTCACATCACTGAGGTGACAAATCTCAGTCTAAAGGATGCCAAGCTAGAACTTCACGAAGCAGGTCTTGACTTCTAGCTAAGCCTCTGTGATGATATTCACCCAATATCAAATAAAAAGCAAGCTATACTGTACAATAAACATGTCCAACAGCTCAATGTGGTAGAACATATGAGAGATACAATATGTATGTGGAAATGTTGGGTCTTGGGGACCATTTCCATGGTTTATGGCCACAAATAGCAAGTATTCAAAGTCCAGGTTCAGTTTTCTACATTAGGAGACAGAATGAATACAGGACAGGTTCAGACCTTGAAGTTGTTGAACCCCGAGTTTGAATCTCAGCACCATTACATACTAGATACATACTCCAATTTCTTCACCTAACAATATTGACAAGTTTAAGATTTGTTTTGGCAGTCTAAATGAATCAATGTTTGTAAAGAGTCTGACCTCAGTTATTAACTCATTCACATATTCAATCAAGAAACATTCACTGAGCTCATGTCAGGCACTAACAATCACAGGGCACCGGAACAACAGACAAATTAGAGTGTCCATCCTTTACTGGGGCGGGGCAGAGCCTCGCTTTGTAGTCCAGGCTGGTCCTGAGCTCACTGTGTAGCACAGACGAGCCTCAAACTCACAGCAACCCTCTTCTCTCTGCTTCCTCAGTGCTGGGACTACAGGTGTAAGCCGCCAAGCCCGGTATTGAGGTACGTGGTTACCAGAGATCAAACTCGGCACCTTGTGCTTGCAAGGCAGATGAGGGAACCACTGGGCTAAATCCACAGCCCAGAATGTCCATTCTTAAGGAGATCACAAGTGAAAGAGACCCAGAAACAGACCCAGAAACAGACAGCTAAGATGCAGCATGGAAATACTGCACTGTAAGAGGGCATAGGCTTTGGTGAAAGAGCTAAAGCAGGTTAGGGAAAACTTCCTGAACCACCTGACAGCTTTAGTGGTTAATTAGGAGCTCTTTGAAGTGAAGAGGAAAAGAGAGGCGTTCCAGGTAACTAGAAGCACCCTGAGCAAAGGCCCCAAGGTGGGAACAGCTGAAATAGGTCATGGGCGGGGCATGACCCCCATTTGGGTATTGTGTGTGCGAAGTGTAGGCGGGAGGCAGCTGCTGGGAGTAGGAACAGCGATGCACCCCGGGGACGTGCTGGTGGCCCTCTTCCTCCTCTGACCTGCCTGGCAACTCCAGAACGTGTGTGACTGGGGGCAGCCACAGGAGCCAGGTGCTATTCCTTCTGGGCTGTTCGTTTGTACATCTGTAGACAGCTTATGCTGAGACCACCTACTTCCACTGCCACCCAGTAACTGGGGCACCAAAATGTGTGGAAGGAGAAACAATTCTTTGGTTTTTTTTTTTTCCTTGCACAGACCTAGCAGACTTAGATACCATCATTAGGTTCTCCTCAAAGTAGTGTGTTAGTAAAGAGTGCATCTTCTGGTTTCGGATAGACCTAAGTTTTAAATTTTGCTAGTGTATTTATTACACATGTCGTCATGTTTGACAAGGCACTTAACTTTCAGGCCTTAGTTTTCTAGCTATAAAATGGGTTCAATAAAAAGATATAGGTAAAGCCTGTAGCACAGGGCCAGGCATATAAAAAATAGTATGTAAATGTGCTATTTAGATGTTCTGAACACTGTCTACAAAGAGCACCATAGAAGAGCGTGAGCCTTCAAGTCAGGGCAGCTCTCCTGGGGAGTGTTTTCAGGCCCTGTCCTCCCCCGCACCACCACTTGGATTCATACCCCTCTGTAGGATAAGCCTCTGTATTGTCACTCATGTGACTATACTAAGAATATAATAGAAAAATTATAGCTATTTTTTCTTCTCCAGACAAGTTCATTTTAAAGAAAGAATATCTGGGGAACCATAGAAATTAGTTCACACATTACCAAGCTGATAATGGTCTCGTTTTCTAGAGTTTGTATCTGTATAAGACTAAAATGTACAGATGTGACTGATCATCTAATTAGGAGGCAAACTGTAGGATTTGTGTTTTTGTACAAATGGGCTTTGAGGATTAAAGCTGACTTAATGATATAGAGAAAAATTATACTTAAGTAATCCTATGTATCATATTCACCTACAATTCTTTAGACTCAATTAAACTTCACAAATGAATATGACAAAATCATAGCTTAGAGCCCATTGTCTACATGATAAAAATCCAGTTATCATCTTAGCCAGCAATTCCCAATCCTAGGTATTTCCCCAGGATAAATGAAAACTCATGATCACAAAAAATTTGTATGTAAATGTTCATAGCAGTCTTATATGTAATATCCAGAACCAAATAAAAACTTGAATTTCCTTCAGGTGAAGAGTGGATAAGTGAAATGTGGTGTTACAATATAGTGGAATGTCATCGAGCCATAAAAGACTGAAGTACTGATATTCACTATGATATGAATGAACATTGAAAACACTGTGCTAAGTTGAAGAAGCCAGGCACAGAAGGCAGTTTATTGTGTAATTTAATTTGCATGAAACACTCAAAACTAAGCACATCTATATAGAAAAAAATATAGTTCGTGGTGCTAGGAGTTAGGAAAACAAAGATGGAACTTTGAGCCAATGGGGATGAGGATTTTGTGAAGGAGAAGTGTCGTTGAGAAGGTTCTAACATGTACCAGATAATGGCAATGATTGTATCTCTTAGTAGATCATACTGAAAGGAATGGTGTTACACATTTGACCAGCTGAATCGTATTGCATGTACATAGTATGAACTATATGATAAATCAATAAAGCTATTAGAAAACCTCATTGGCAACTTCTGTATTTATAAATGTCTTGGAATTGAGAAAGTTTATTCTTTTTTTTCTATCACTGCTGCTTACTGTGCATGGTAATGTAACAAAGCAAGTCCATGGAAGTGAAAATGCTCTCATTATTGTTATGAATTTGTAAACAGTAAAAATAATTGCTCCAGCCAGGCATGGTAGCACACACCTGTAGTGCTAGTTATTTAGCAGACTGAAGCAGAAGGATTATGCAGTATAGAACCACCAGGGCAACTTATTGAGACCTTGTCTCAAAATTTTAAAAAAGAAGGCTATGAATGTAGACCAGTGGTAGAACACTTGCTTAGCATGTCCAAAGGCTCTGGGTTCCATTCCCAGTACTGCAAAAGAAGAAATCACTGTGCTTTATTTTCACAGGACTTTCGGAATAAATTTCTCACTGTTTTACCTTACTAAATAATTAACTTTTCCATTGCCCTGTGTGCCAGCTCACCCCAAATATAGTACTCTACCTGGTTTATACCTTTGCTTATTAACATCTGTTGTTATGATGTCCCATTACTTTAGCAGTTAAATATTTATGCCACTTTTGCTCCCTTGAAAAACTGAGAAATTTCAGATCGCTCTCAGTTCAAACCATACCTGTTTGCTAAATGAGTATAAGTAGGAGGGATGTACTTGAATGTTAAGTGGGGAGGTGGGAGCCTAGATGATTTAATCCAGGTAAGCAGTCATCATTGCCTCCTGGGGCTTTAAAAACAAAAAAGATTTTTCTCACTAAGTGAAATTTCAGAAAGGTACACCAGATCAGACTGTTCTTCAGGACGTGACTCGGCAGCCCACACATCATTTATCCCTAGACGATTTATCAGGCAATGTAGCTTATCATATGATAAATTGTACAAGCTCTAAGTAAACTATTCTAGGGAAGAAAGGAAGCAAAATCTAACATTTTAAGTACTATGCTGCCAGTTCACGGGTGTTTCAATTTGACACTTAGTGTGGTCAGACAGTTGTGTCCCGTGTTCTGCATCAGAGGATTAAAAGCACAATCCTAACCCAACCAAATCCTTTTGGACAAGGTGGTCACATAGTACATTATTCCATACACTAGCCTGAAAGCTGTGTAATCTCCAGATAAAACCCAGTAAAATCACGTTAAGAAAGAGATCTTCACAGGCATTGAACGTGAGGGTAGAAACATGTTTTTGGAAGAGGGAAGAATAGTTCATAGTAACCCCTGAGTCGGAATTGCTCAGTCTATCCATTATGCTGTTTGTGAGCTGGCACAGTCCAGGACCTGAGGTATAAGATTTCACAGTTTACAACTCACACATGAAGACATCTTCAGGATCTGGAAAGAGACTCACAAACAGGTTCCAAATACCTAAAGAAGTACATCTTCTAGGAGCTTCCTAAATTAGTTCTGTGAATGTTATGAGCAGGAAGATAAAGCAAGGAATGTACAAGACCAGCTAATTCTTTGGGCATACGAGAAACCAAATTCCTTATTTCAAGAAGCCCATACGGTCAACAGGAAGAAGATAGATTGACCGATGCTTTATTTTTTAACTCACCTGAAGTTGCTGGGGCTCCCTCTGTGAACCCAGACAGAAGGCTGGGGAACAGTCAAGTTCTGTTCAGTTCGTTGCTGCCCTCCCTAATGTACCGTGCATAGTAAGGATTTTATAGGTTCTTGTAATGCTTAATACATTAGCAAAATAGAAGCTTAAAAGAGCTGGGAGTTGAGGAAGCTGTGCTGTACACATGCGCAGGAGCAGTTCATTTAAAACCCAGTGATGACCCCACTCTTGTCTTCACACTTCAAATCACCAGAAGAGCTTAAAAGTGCATATGCAGGGTCTCACTTCTCCTGTGAAATCTGTTTTAGTTGCCCCAATCGGTGCTTTTTTCCCTAGCTCCCCAGGCGATCTTAGTATGTGGCTCAGATTGCCCTAATGGAGCACCTGAAGAATTCAACCCATTGGTGACTGTGGCTCACACATAGTCGTATGACAGTTGCATTTTTGTGTAAATTAGATTTTTCTAGGAGATCCTATTTTGGAGAGCTTGGCAAGATATCTGAGCCAAGAAACTGCATTTGTAGCAAGCACGTGATTCTAATGCAATAGGCTGGAACACCAGGTCTTCCACAGTAGTACTGCGGATCCATTCCTTGTGTCAGATGAAGGCATCAGCCTTGTTTGAGACAAAAACCACGTTAAGGGGAGGTTAGCTTGGAGGAGGTCTCTGCTTAAAATGAAGTGGAACTGTAAAAGACACAAGAGGAGGGTTCATTTCTCTGCTGAATGGTTCCAAAGTGTCACACTGACACCTGCCTAGGCTTTATTCAGCACCGGATGACTTAGAAAAGCAGGCTGAAAACAACCACTTGTTCCTTCTACCAAATGATTGTCCCATTAGGACAATCACCTCACTCAGTTTTAATCCCCTGGCCATCACAATGAACACATTTGCTTCCTTTCCACCCAGCAGCCTTGAAAAGAAGTTTAACAGTACAGTATTCTCATTTTGAAAGAGGGAGAGATTGAGGCAGAAACCGACCCTAAGGCAGGGGCTGGCTAGATTAGATTGGGAAAAATCAAAGCTTGATTTGATTTGTGTCAAAAGCACTTTAACATCCCTGACCTAATGTTATCCTTACTAATTACTTTATGATGCACGATGGGGGCAGGTGTCATTCTCTTCCGAACTGACCTTATCTTTGGCAAAGCGGACAAGAAGCTATTGATGGGATCTGAAGGGTACCCCAACCCTTTGCCAATAGATCTTTCCTACCTGTGATGTCTCAAGTTCCATCTCGAGCAACTGTCCTTTGGGATAAGGTTTGTCCACTCTTTCCACATGCAGATACCATAGCATTAGGCTGTATGGCCTTGGATATCTTTGCAGATATCAAGCTCTTCTTTGCTAGGGGACTGAATGGGCAGAGGGGGAGCCCTGTGAACCGAGCAAAATGGGGTAACACCCAAAAGAACAAGAGCCCACAAAACATATGGCTATGACCGGTGGATGTTTTAGATCAGCTTCATCTAATTTTCATATTGCCTAGAGCAGGTCCTGATCTCCAAGTGATCAATGATAGAGAAACTGTCAAGATTTGAACAGAAATAAATCACTCTATAATTCAGATATCACGTATCTATACCAATCTTCCCATTCGAAAACTTCAACATTTTGGGCATTCTAAAGTCTTTCAGAATAAAACAGTTTGGGTGTTTTCAGTCAATTTTCTGTGGCTGCAATAGAACACTCGAGACTGGCTAATTTACAACAAATATAACAATAAAATAAAATAAAGGTTTGTTTATCTCACAGTTCTGGAAGCAGGGAAGTTCAAGACAAGAGGGTGCACTTGGTAAGGACTTCATGCTTCACCATATCATGGCAAACAGCAGCAGGTGGCGGTAGCATTTGCAAGATCTCTGTGCAGGTGTGAGTAGAAGAAAGGATGGGGGCTAAGAGGTCAGGGCAGTTTGTAACACTGCACACGTGCAAGAAATAATCCATCCCCTCAAAAGTTAATCCTGTCCCAAGAGGAAAATATTAATCCCACTTAACCTAAGCACTTCTTAAGTTAATCACCTCTTTAAAACCCCATTTCCAGCACTACTACATTGGCAGCCAAATTTCAATACGAGTTGAAACAACTTTCAAGTCATGACACTGAGTGTGATATTGTTTCACTTTTGAAATAAGTAAGATACTTCATTCACCTCAGTGGGAAATAAATTTCCTCTCTAAATTTTCTCCATTCTGTCTTAGTTTTAAGATTCTGTCCATCTTTACTTTCCAGTGTCTCTTCTCCTTGTCACTGTGGCCTGTACATTCCATGAAAAGAAAAGAGTGGTCAAGATACGATCTTAGAGATGGTAGAAGAATGTTGGACAGGACCAGTCAGAGAAAGCTAGATTTAGGATCCAGGAAGGTTTGAGATCCTGTATAATCTGGTTTGCAGAAGATGTTCATGAGGAGATATGTCCTCACAAGGCTCATTCAAAGCAACCTACTAGGAAGTGTATTTCTTCCCAGGATCAAGGTAAACTACACATGAAAAGTTGCATGCAGAGTAACTGTGAGGTCAAGGTCCAAAGAGAATGGTATTTTTCGATCAAAGGCTGTTGGAGGTAGGGAAATGCCTTGCTGTAACTGACAGAGATAAGGTTACTAAACACTTCAAAGATACATGGGTAAACACGTTAGTTGCCTGAAGATATTAGCAGCTGGCAGCTTCAACCTCAGACACAAATGACAGAAACACAGCCCCTAAACTGAGTCGCAGTGAAGGGCAGGAAGGTTGTAATTCAAGGCTGATCCACAAGGCTGGTAAACACGGTATTGTCATAGCACACACACACCAGTGGAATAGCATAGAATACAGAGATATAGTCCCATCCATTACAGCCAGCTGATTCTGATAAAGGTACCAAAAACATACTGTGGAGAAAGGACACACTCTTCCATACATGGTGCTGAAAGAACTAGGTAGCCACACGGACAAGGCTGAAATTTGACCTCTGTATTTCACCCTGTACAAAAATCAATTCAAGACCTAAGACCTAATTTTAGGTTCAGCAACTCTCAACTACCAGAAGACAACACAAGGGAAACAGTTCAAAACACTGAGAGAGGCAGCAACACTTATAAGATCAAAACCACAGGAAAAAAAGCAAAAATAGATAAATAAGATTATATCAAACTAAGAAACTTCTGCATAAGAAATGATCAACAAAGCAAACCGATACTCTACTGAAAGAAAAATTTTGCAAACTCTTACTCTGAGAAAAGATTAATAGTCGACATATATGGAACAAAAAAATCTCAGTAATGTAAAAGAAGTAATCTAATTTTAAAATTTGCAAAGAATATAAATAAACACTCCCTGAAGAGAAGTTAACTTGGCCGGGCATTGTGGCTAACACCTGTAATACCAGCACTCGGAAGGCAGAGGCAGGAGGATTGCTGAGTTCGCGGCGGCTTGCCTGGGCTACATAGTGAGCTCAGGGCCAGCCTGAACTACAAAGCGAGACCCTGTCTCAAAAAAAAATTAAAAATAGATCTACCATATGATCCTGCCAGCTCACTACTAAGAATATATCCAGAGGAAATAGCAAGAGCGTGCCCAAGAGACACCTGTACACCTATGTTTGCTGCCTCACTATGCACAATGCTTAAGACATGGAATCACACCATGGAATCACACATGGAATCACACCATAATACATATTTTCCTATGTATTAATCCCTCGGTGGATTAATACATAGGAAAATATGGTGCACATATTATTCTACCTTAAGAAAGAATGGCTGGGGAATAGCAGGGTCAAATGGGACCTCTAATCCTAGTTTTTTTAGGAATCTCCACACTGGCTTCCATAGAGGTTGTGCCAGTCTACATTCCCACCAACAGTGGAGAAGGCTTCCTCTTTCTCTGCAGCCTCGCCGGCATTCGTTGTTGGCTAATTTTGAGATAGCAGCCATTCTTTGTGGAGTGAGATGAAATCTTAGTGTTGTTTTCATCTGCATTTTTGGAATAACCAGCGATGTTCAATATTTCTTCATATGCTTCTTCGCAGCTTTTATTTCTTCCTCTGAAAAGTGTCTGTTCATTTCAGCTGCCCATTTTTGAATTGGGTCTTTAAATTTGGGGGGCTGATATTTTAACTTCTTTCTATATTCTAGAGAGTAGCCCTTTGTTTGGGAAACCGCTGGTAAAATCTTTCCCAATTTGTTGGTTCACTCTGCCAGTGGTTTCTTTCACTATGCAGAAGCTTTTTAATAAGATGAGATCCCATCTGCTGATTCCTTCTGCTAGGTCTCATGCTACAGAGCTTTTGTTTATAAAGCCTTTCCCTATGCCAATGTCTCCAGGAGTTCTACCTAACCTGTTTTGCAGTAGGTTTAGTGTTTCTGTTTTAATATTTAGGTCTCTAATCCACTTTGATTTTAGTTTAGAACGTGGTGAAAGAGATAGATCTAGCTTTAGTCTTTGGCAAGTTAAAGCCCAGTTTTTCCAGCACCATTTATTACAGAGGCTTATCTTTCCTCCATTAAGGATAAAACTGAAACTTTTCACACTCAGATCATGAACGAGACAAGGATGTATACTATCACCACTCCTGTTTAATATAGTGCTGGAAACATTAGCCATAACAATTAAACAAGAGAAAGAAATAAAAAGAATCAAGATAGGAAAGGAAGAAGTTAAACTGTTGTTATTTGATGACATGATACTTTATATAGAATATCCTAAAAACTCAACCAAAAGACTTTTAGTCTTAATTGGCAAATTTAGCAGTGTAGCCAGGTGCAAGGTCATTGCTCAAAAGTCAGTAGCCTTTTTATACACAAACAACAGACTCACTGAGAAAGAAATTGAGAAGTTAATCCCTTTCATGATAGAATCCAAAAAAATGAAATCTCAAGAATCAATCTAAAAAATGGAGGTGAAAGATCTCTACTCTGAAAACTACAACACTCTGACAAATGAGATTGAAAAGGATATCAGAAAATGGAAAGACAACCTTGTTCCTGGATAGGAAGAACTAATATTGTCCAAATGGCTATACTCCCATGAATACTGTATAGATTCAACGCAATACAGATTGAAAGCCCAACAGTATATTTCACAGATCTTGAGAAACTAGTCCAAAATTTCATGTGGAATCCCAAGAGACCTAGAGTGGCAAAAGCAATTCTGGACAACAACATGGTTGGAAGTAAAACGATCCCCAACTTGAAATTATACTACAAAGCCACTGTGAAAAAAATGGTATGGTACTACCAAAGTAACAGATCCAGAATCAACTTCAGATACATTATGCCACCTAATCTTTTTTTAATTGAATTCTTTATTGGTACATTTTATATATAGCTCCCAATCAAGCACAACACCGGGGAATTTGTACCAGTATACGGCACAAGTTAATTCTCATTTTTACCCACATCCCTACCCACCCACAACCCCACCCCCTATATACATGCTCTTTTATTTTCTTTCGGAAATGCCACCTCATCTTTGACAAAGGAGCCAATCTGTGTTTTTAAACTGGGAAGGTGAGGACATTAACACTGAGAGTTATTATTGAAAGGTGTTGACTAATTCCTATCATTGTGCTCTTTTTCTGTTTATGACTCCTTTGTTTTTCTTTGTTATCATTGTTGCTGATCAATTTGACTGTTGGCTTCATTGTTTCTGTCTGGAATATTCTTAATATTTTCTGGAGTGCTATTTTGGTGCTAATAAATTTCTTGACTTGTTCATTTTCATGGAATACCCTTAGTTCTTCAGATATTTTGAAAGAAAGTTTAGCTGGGTATATTAACTGGGGTTGAAAATTGCTTGCATTTAGAGGTTGAACTATTTCGTTCCACACTTACCTGGTCTTTAATGTTGGTGTTGAGAAGTCTTTGTTAATTCTTACATATTTACCTTTATATTTGATTTTTTTTTTGCTTTGATGGGTTTTAAAATTCTGGGTTTTTGCCAGGTGTGGTGGCTCACGCCTGTCATCCTAGCACTTGGGAGGCAGAGGCAGGAGGATTGCTGAGTTCGAGGCTTGCCCGGGCTACATAGTGAGCTCAGGGCCAGCCTGAACTACAAAGTGAGACCCTGTCTCAAAAAAAAAAATCTGTTTTTTTGTTGGGTATTTAGAATTTTAATTACAATAGGAGTTTGGAGAGTTTCTTTTCTTTTTTTCATCAGGATTTGTTGGTTTTCTGTAAGCCTCATTTACTTATATGTTAAAAATCTCTCTTTGTGCTTGGCAAGTTTTCCATTATGATTTCTATAAACAAAATTTTATTCCATGTGTATTATCTTCTAATTTCTCTCTAAGTTGAATTAGCCTTGGATTGGTTCTCTTAATGTCATCCAATAGCTGTTGGATAAGTTTTTCTTGTTCCCTTATCATTTTAAGACTTCTCCCGGTAATTTGTTGTAATTTACTACTTCTCCTTGATTTCAAAAATCCTGTTTCCACATTGATCATTCCCATAATTTATGAATTCTATACAATTTATTATGTCTTCTACTTTTCTCTACTACTTTTTTTTTTTTTTTCTTTTTGGAGACAGGGTCTCGCTTTGTAGTTCAGGCTGGCCCTGAGCTCACTATGGTGCCCAGGCAAGCCGCCGCGAACTCAGCAATACTCCTGTCTCTGCCTCCTGAGTGCTGGGATGACAGGCGTGAGCCACCACGTCCGGCATTGTGGTATGCGGCGTTGATTGCTGGTGGGCGTGTCTCCACGCCCAGCATTCTATGTGGTTACCGGGGATAGAACTCAGGTCCTTGCGCTTGCGAGGCAGGCGCTGGAAACACTGAGCTAACCCTCCGGCCCTCTACTACCTTTTTTAAACTTGAATTTTTATTGGTGTGGATTCTATATCTTTGATAAACTTGTTTGTTATTCATGTTTTGAAATGTTTTCGTCAGCTCTTCCAATTTTTTATTTCTCCCAAATCCACATTGGTCATTTTGTATGGTGATATATCCATCAACTTTTGGATCATGTCTTCTTTGAATTCACCGAGTTCCTGTAATTCTTTTTCAATCAACTTGTAAAACTTTGCTACTGAGTGTTTGTTTTGCTCTTCATCAGTGCACCCTGGATCTGCCTTGGGGAGTTGGGTGAGGAGAGGTTGTAATTCATATGAAGGTTTTTCTAATTAGATGCTGCCTTCCAGTGATATGTTTTCAACTTTATTCATCCAGAGATGGTACTTACCTCTTCAAAGATCCCATCTAAATTGTTTAGACTCTGTCCCTGTGTTTCAAGGAAATAATTGGTTTTATCTGGTGTATCTGGTGTATCTTATTGGTGTATCTGGTTTTAACAGCAACAACAGATCCAATCATATATCAATTATATGCAATAAACATTGCATTTACACCATTAACCTTTATCAATATTCTTTGCAGCCTATATTTTATTGTTATCAGCAGTTACTCTGCTATGTGTAAGACATGGATAGATGAAAAGATGAATGAAAGAAGAGTAAGTCAGTAGGAAGAGAGATAGATAGGAGAAATACTCATGTAGATAAAAAGATATGAAGTCAAATTCTGTTGGAAGACTTTAGTTGGATTGAAAGGTTAGTGTTGAATGTTTTAAGAAGACATTTCTGGAGGCTGTGGATGAGATATAGAAAGGAAGGAGATGTACTTTGGGACTGATGAAAATTTCAAGGTTATTAAAGTTGACTGACATATTTGTGTACCTGTAAAATGGAAAAGATGCAAGGGGAGACAGGGGCTAGGTACTCTGAGGAAGGGCAGAAGGAACTGAATAGAGACAATGGCAAGCTGATCTGAGAGAACACAGAAGGGACTGAGGGAGAGTACATTGAACTGAAAACTTGTGAGGGCAAATTTTAGAAGTGGGAGAAACAAGTAAGACATAAAAGTGTAGTATTGGGCCGGAGATTTAGCTCAGTGGTTCCAGCGCCTGCCTCACAAGAGCAAGGTCCTGAGTTTGATCCTGATCCCGGTAACCACATACAATGCTGGGCGTGGAGACTCACGCCCACCAGCCATCAATACCACATACCACAGTGCCGGGTGTGGTGGCTCACGCCTGTCATCCCAGCACTCAGGAGGCAGAGGCAGGAGGATTGCTGAGTTCGAGGCTTGCCTGGGCTACATAGTGAGCTCAGGGCCAGCCTGAACTACAAAGTGAGACCCTGTCTCAAAAAAAAAGTGTAGTATTGCTACAGAAGCTTGAGTTCAAGAGATGAAATAGGGAGATGAGAAGAGGGGGAGACAATAAACACTAAATAAATCAAAGCAAAAAACCCAAAAAGCAAAACAATAATCCAGTGGGAATTCAGAACAAATGCTCCAACAAGAGAATGCATATTCAGTTCACACACAACAGCTTTGTTAGCCACCTTGAGTGTTAACACAATTCCCTTCTTGCCTTCATTGCAGTGTGACTGCTGACTGCCACGCCAATTTCACCTCTTTTTCCTCGCACTCAAAATCCACACTGTCTTAGCCTCCAAACTCCTCCAACCTCCAAACTCCTTCCAACCATCAGGCACAATCTGACACTGTCCCTCGGCTTGGCTTAGGGACTGTTCTCCCTGCAGACCCCAGGCAGGCATGTTTTCACAGGCAGAGGGCTGTGCTTTTGTGCGGGTCTGCAGGAGTTGCCAGGTGGGAGTGCTAGCCTGTGGACATCTGCAGGCTCTACTTCCTGGATCTTTCTCTCTGCCCAGGTAGGGAAGTTTTCCCTGGCCCTTGGTCAGTGCTGGTAAGGATGCCACCAGCTGGAGAGTTCCCTGGTGTTTGGAAAGGTGATGGGAAGAAGGGGCTGGTACGTGTAGAATGTGGCCCAGGAGTGCAGCCTCTGTAATGCAGTCCCTCAGGCTGTTGAGAGTGCTCCTCCTAATGGCTTCTCCCTGGAAGGGTGGAGGATGGAGGGCAGACTAGCCACGGTGGTGCTCTCCCTCTTCAAAGATCCACCTGTTTGGTCTCATCTGCATGTACTATCTTTCTGATTAATTTTCTGTTTCTGGGTATAAATCTGTCCACACTACAGAGTACTTTGGTTGGCCTCAGTGAACACCCTCTGAACATCTCTTCCATGACTCCTGCTCCAGTCAGCCACGTTGGATCCCAGGCATGTCCTATAGCAGAAGCTCATGGCATAGCTGAGTACAAGAACTCAGGTCTACAGTGGTCCTTTAAGAAACTTAACATGTAGTAATTGTACATATGGAGTACAGTGAGATATTTCAGAACATGTATATACTATGTACTGATCAAATCAGAATGATTAACACTTCTCTCTTTACCGTTACTTTGTTTAAAACTTTAACCTCCTTTCTTGTAGGTATTTATAAAATATATATTATGTTGTTGTGAACCATACCTAGCCAATATGGTGTAGATGAAATTTATTCTATATATCACTGTTTGTGTGACCTTTTATCCAGCCTACCATCTCCTTCCCTCCATACATCCTAGCTTCTAGGATGAAACCACCAGCAGAATGAAAAGACAACCAACAAATTGGGAAAATTTTTACCAGTGGTTTCTCTGCTATTATTCATTCGATTGACTGTTAAAAAAATAGCCACAGATGAGAGAGAGCATGTGAAATTTGTCTTTTTCACCTCACTTATTTACTAAACATAACATCTTCTAGTTCCATTCATTTTTCTGTAAATGATAGGGTGCCATTATTTTTCTTAGCTTTGGACTTTATAAACAAAACCTCTATAGGATGAGATCTAGCAGAAGAAATCAACAAATGGCATATCATCTTATTAAAAAGCTTCTGCACAGTGAAAGAAACCACTGGCAGAGTGAAAAGACAACCAACACATTGGGAAAGATTTTACCAGTGGTTCCTCAGACAAAGGGCTACTCTCTAGAATACAGAAAGAAGTTAAAATATCAGCCCCCCAAATTTAAAGACCCAATTCAGAAATGGGCGGCTGAAATGAACAGACACTTTTCAGAGGAAGAAATAAAAGCTGCGAAGAAGCATATGAAGAAATATTGAACATCGCTGGTTATTCCAAAGATGCAGATGAAAACAACACTAAGATTTCATCTCACTCCACAAAGAATGGCCGCTATCTCAAAATTAGCCAACAACGAATGCCGGCGAGGCTGCGGAGAAAGAGGAAGACTTCTCCACTGTTGGTGGGAATGTAGACTGGCACAACCTCTATGGAAGTCAGTGTGGAGATTCCTAAAAAAAAAGTAGGATTAAAGGTCCCATTTGACCCTGCTATTCCCCAGCCATTCTTTCTTAAGGTAGAATAATATGTGCACCATATTTTCCTATGTATTAATCCACCAAGGGATTAATACATAGGAAAATATGTATTATGGTGTGATTCCATGTGTGATTCCATGGTGTGATTCCATGTCTTAAGCATTGTGCATAGTGAGGCAGCAAACATAGGTGTACAGGTGTCTCTTGGGCATGCTTTTGCCATTTCCTCTGGATATATTCTTAGTAGTGAGCTGGCAGGATCATATGGTAGATCTATTTTTAATTTTTGAGGCATGTCCATATTGACTGTGCCTTTACTAGTTTACATTTCCCTCCATAATATATGAGTTCCTTTTTCTGTACATTCTTTACCAGCATTTTTTTTCTTTTTTGATAATAGTTACTCTGACTGGAATGAGACATCTTACTGTGATTTTGATCTATATTTCTCTGATTATTACTAATGTTGAGCATTTTTCACAAGTTCGTTGGCCAAGTTAACTTCTTTTGGGGGGAGTGTTTTTGCAGATGACATGATACTGAACATAGAAGACTCAAGGGTTTCATGAAAACTCTAAGAATTAAAATCCAACGTCATCAAAGTATCATGACACAAAATCAACACACAAAAACAATAGCAGTTATGTATACTGATAATTAACTCACCGAGAATGAAATTAGAAAAGCATTATAAGTTTTTATTTTTAGACAGGGTCTCACTTTGTAGTTCAGGCTGGCCCTGAGCTCACTATGTCACCCAGGCAAGTCTAAAACCCAGCAGTCCTCCTGCCTCTGCCGCCCGAGTGCTGGGATTACAGCCTTGAGCCACCACATCTGGTATTGTTGTATGTGATTACCAGGGATCGAACCAGGGACCTTGCACTTGCTAGGCAGGCACCGGAACCACTGAGCTAAAATTCTGGCCCAAAACAAAATAATTTATAATAGCATCAAGAAAAATTAAGTATCCAAGAATTAACCTAACCAAGGAAGTACAAAATCTCTACAATGAAAACTACAAGTCTCTGAAAGAAGAGAATGAAGATGACACCTGAGAAAATGGAGAGCTGTCCTCTGTAACATTGTCGAAATGGCCATACTCTCAAAACTGATACATGATTCAAAGCAATCCCAATCAAAATACCCATAGCATTCTTCACAACACTAGAGAAAACAACCCTATAATTTATAAGGAACCAGAAGAGACCCAGAATAGCAAAAGGAATCCGTGGCAACAAGAACAAAGCAGGAGGCAACACAATAGGTGATATCAGGGGCTGGGGATTTAGATCAAGTGGTACCGCATCAACCTTGGAAGCACAAGGGCCCAAGTTCAATTCCCAGTACCACAAAAAAGAAAAAGAGTAAACACATAGGTGATATCAAAATAGCATAAGAGCAGCACGCATGCAGGCGCGCGCGCGCACACACACACAAAGACATACAGATCAATGGAATTGAATAAAGGAAAGAGAAACTGCGCCAGACACATTCATCTATTTGATCTTTGACAAAGGAGCCAAAAACAAATGTTAGAGGAAAGATGGTCTCTTTAGCAAATGGTGCTGTGAAATGAGCTCTCTATATGCGGAAGATAGAAGATGGATCCATGTCTCACTCCATGTACTAAACTAAAAATCAAAATGGATCAAATACCTAAACATTAAAACAGAAACAATGTACCTACTGGAAGACAAAATAGGTAAAAATCTTGAAGTCATAGGTGTAAGTAAGAATTCCTGAGCAGAACTCCAATTGCATAAGAAATAATAACAAGCTGGGTGTGGTGGCTCATGCCTGTAATCCCAGCACTTGGGAGGCAGAGACAGGAGGATTGCAGAGTTCGAGGCTTGCCTGGGCACCACAGTGAGCTCAGGGCCAGCCTGAACTACAAAGTGAGACCTTGTCTCCAAAAATAATAATAATAATAATAATAATAACAAAAAGCAACAAATGGAATTATATGAAGTTAAAAATTTCTCAATAGCAAAGGAAACAACAAAAGAGGTGAAGAGGCAACCTATAGAATTGGGAAAAGATTTTTATTAGCTATTCTTTAGAGAGAAGACTAATATGTAGAATATATAAAAGACTTTAAAGAATTAGACCACCCAAAATAAAAGGCCCAATCAAAAAATGAACAAGTTTAAGAAAAGAAAAAGTGAAATGAATAGGCAATTCTCAGAAATAAAAATGGCTAATAAATATATGAAGAAATGTTCAACATATCTAGCCATTAAAGAAATGCAAATTAATATAACAGTATGATGTCTTCTTACACCAGAAAGAATGACTATCACTAAGAAATCAAATAATAAGAAATGCTGGCATGGCTGCACTGAAAAAGAGCACTTTCACATTGTTAATGGGAATATGAACTAAAAATACCACTGTGCAAATCAGCCTAAAGATTTCTCAATGAACTAAAACTAGAAATTCCATTTGATCCAGTTATCCCCCTCGTAGGTATCTTCCCAAAGGAACTAAAAGTATGATATTACAGTGATATATGCATAACTATGTTTACAGCAGCACAATTCATAATAACTAAATCAGTGAATCAGGCTGCATGTCCATCAAAAGATGAATGAATACAAAATGTTTTATCTATACATAATATAATACTACTTGGCTACAAGGAGAAATAGATGTGAGACATTTGCAGGAAAAGGATACACTTGTAAAATACAATTTTAAGTGAAATGAATCTGACATACAAGTTTAAATACCTTATAGTAGCTCTCCTATCAATAGAAAAAGTACAAAGAAATAGCAAAATATAAGATGATAAAAGAAAACAATGAGCTAAATCTTTTGCAAACAGGAAAGGGTCCAAGAGACTGAGGGTGGGTGGGGGGGGAAAGATTTAAAATGTGCCATGTACATGTACCAAATACCCTCAGTGAATCTAAACACATGTTGTAAACATGAACTAATATTAATATTAGCATCAATAATGAAAATGAGGAAAGGGGACCTAGAGATGAAGGGAGGGGACTTCATGGGAGGGATGTGCTCTGTATGTGAACCTACTCCTTAAGACGAATGAAAATTTCATGTACTACAAATATATATTGATAAAATAAAATTTAAAAGAAAAAAAAAGACCTGTCTGGGGAATTCACTCACGTGACTATGATATGCTGCTGATGTAGTACAGTGCTGTTTTATCATTTCTCATTCATTCTACAGAAGTGCTCATGACCTTGGTTACTCAGAGGAATGTGTTCTGCACATCTAATGTGTGTTGTGTGGATGTCAAGGGAAAAGCTTAAAAATCACCAGCCTGGAGTACTGTTTCTCAAATGTTAATGTGTTTATAAATCATTTGGGGAGTTTGTTAAAAAGTAAATCTAGATTCAGTTGGCCTGCAGTGAGGCCTAACCATCTGCGTTTCTAATAAGTGCCACAGTTAGGCTGATTTTTTCAGTCTGTGCGCAATACTATGAGTGCCAAGGGTAGAAGAGTGTAAGGGGACCTTGCTCACTCTGAAACTCAGTGTATGTTTATTCATAACCATTCTCCTCCCATCCACCCTCTACAATTTAGGTCAAGACTGGCCTCAGATTTAAGGCTTCAGTGAATCCACTGATGGATTCAAGTAGGAAAGTTAGGACCCAGGAACACCATTGTCCAGGTCTGATGCCATAAGCTAAGTCCAATTCCTTGCATGCTGTACGCAATATATCTGCCAATAGTCTTGACTTGGGTTTTACAAAACTATCACCTCTTGGTTTTGGTATAGCTCCCCATCATATCAAAGCAGTGAACAGGTTGATAGCAAGATCCTCCCTGGGATCCTATGGCATCAGAGTGGGGTAGTCCATTTTCATTAGTGAGTTGTGCCTATAAAGACAGAGAAAGAGGGGCTGGAGATTTAGCTCAGTGGTTTTGGCACCTGCCTACCAAGCACAAGGTCCCTGGTTCGATTCCCGGTAACCACACACAACAATACTGGGCATGGTGACTTATACCCACCAGCAATCAGTACCACACACTACAGTGCCACAATGCCAGGCGTAGGGGCTCACGCCTGTAATCCCAGCACTCGGGAGGCAGAGACAGGAGGATTGCTGAGTTCGAGGCTTGCCTGGGCTACATAGTGAGCTCAGGGCCGGCCTGAACTACAAAGCGAGACCCTGTCTCAAAAAAAAAAAAAAAAAAAAAAAAAAAAAAAAAAAAAAAAAAAAAAAAGACAGAAAAAGAGGTATCACTGAGAAGAATTGGTAGTAAACCCTTGTGAGAAAATCTCCTAGAGCTTTTGGGATCAACCTATCCATCTTAATTTACCTTTATACTTCAGTGAACAGTGGCTTCCCACTTTGGCTCGCGATCCCTCACTGCTGAAGACTGTGCACCAGGATACAGTACCTACCATAGAGCAGCGTTCAGCGAATACTAATCAAATGAAGGAGTCAGTCGAGCCACTGGAGCTACAGTTTTCATAAAGGAGACTTCTGTGGGAGGTTTAGCTGGAGGAAGAGCAGAGGCAGCAGGACCCGGCAATCAGCGCGGCGTCCGAATTGTCTGAGGCGCCCCGGCCCTTGTTCGCTCTCTCCCCTGTTGTTCTGTGATCACGACAGGATGCACCTGCCCCGACGTAGGAACGCAGCTGAGAGGAGCGCTGACGCAAAGCCTCTGTTAATGTAAAAAGTATCTGCACCTGCAGTAACCGGCTGGCTAACACAGTGTCCTGCACCTGACGGCGCCGATGTCTACAGGCTGAGGATATGCAATGGGCAGCCTCGGGATTATCTGTGAATCCTGGGTCCAGCAAAGGAAACGAGACTTACGCAAAATCACCCATTTGTCTGTTACTTATCATGAGGAAACCAAAAAATTAAATTGACAAGTGGCCAGATGGTCAAAGAAATAAAATACATTTTGTACATATTTGTTAATGAAAGTGAAGTTTGAAGCTTTTTGACTCTGATTTGCTTTGATTTCATAGGCCTTGGTCCTATTTATCTCTGAATCTCTACCCAAGTAACTCCACCAATAGCCGGAACTCTCAGTATAACCTCCTCCATCAAATTTTTTTCAGAACTGAGTTCAGATTTTAATATAACAAAAATATTATTCATAACAAACTTTGAAGATGAAATGAAGTAATTAAAAAATTCCACGGTAGGAATGTTAAACATTTATTCATTTTCTTATTGGGAGGTCTTTTCTTGGTTGTAATAAGAATATACACAAAACAGCCACATTTTTTGAGATTTAAAGATTAACTCAAAGTTCAAACTTAGAAGTATGTGCCATGTGGATGAGTATAGAGGGGTAAAGAAAAAATGTGATGGCAATTTTAAAAAAAGGAAACGAAGCTTATGTATTTAGGGGGCCGTGGGGTGGTAGGGGAATGGGAAAAAATGAGAATTAAATCATGTCATACACTGGTACAAATTCCCAATATTGAGTGTAATCGTGATGTGTATATACGATGTACCAATAAAGATAAAAATAAACTAAAAATATGTGCCCGGTACTATTATAAAATAAAATCATTTTAATTATAAAAGATAGTATCAATAGGTACTTAAATTCTCACCATTTGCTTGCAATAACAAACATGTGCTTTAACATTTTTATTTATTATTACAAAAACTGAGTTTTCAGTTTAGCAGGCCTATGGTTGTGAAAGTGAACTTGAATCAAGCAGTTCTTTAAAACTAAAAATCATGATACACATGAAAATGTCAAGCAAATGAAAACTTTTCTGTGATATATACATATTTTCATGTAAACAAAAGCAAAGCTAAAATATTGCATCTTTGTTGGCAACAGAATTACATTTAAAAAGTTATTTTATTTCATGCTTCCACTGAATGTAGCTGCCATAAGCAGAGCAAGAGGATTTAAAAAGTTCTTCACATTTCCCTCACATTCTCCAGAAATTACATATAACAAGAGATGCTGTACAGAGATGTCTCTAGGAGAAAGTAAGTATAAGAATAATTAGACTTCCAAAAGTCATGACTTTAAGTCATGCTTTTTGCCCTACTGTGAAACTATGTGGCTTATCAAATTTTTGGCAGCCAATTAGACACAATATATTGATTTTCCTCCCAATGTGGGTTATCCATGCACTAGAAGATAATGACTCCCAACACAAAACAAATTTTTATGAGATAAAACAGGCATTGCTTAATTGGATATATTTTCTAAAAGTGGTTTTGGAAATGTGCCCCAGCGACCACCTGGACCATCAATTTTTTTTTATCAAGTTTTACAAAATTTAAGAAAGTTTGCAATTTGAAAGAGGGTGGTGATTAAACTACTGAGCTGGATTAAGGAGAAGATGAATGGGGGAAAAGCGGATGTGAATGGAATGCTTAGATCTTACCTCCACATCATCTAGACAACCTACCTGCTGTCTCTGCTGTGACTGTTCACTGAAACCCCTCAGTCCCACCACGCAGATTTACCGTGAGGAGATAAAAAGTACCTGTCCCGATAAACCGAAATCCATTCATTCTACGGCTGCACTTTGGAAATAGTTGGGGAACATTTTTGTCTTTCGATGAACTGACACACGTAGGAGTTTATCCTTGTCTTTAGCTTAAAGGAGAACTCTTGTCCCCTCTTGGTCCCACTAAATGGCCTGACCTTCAAACTGGGCAGCCTTGAGGTCAGAAAGACAGGGACGCTAGCAAGGGATCTGTGAGCCCTCAGTCGAGAGATGAGCGCCCCCCTGTGCCCAAAGCCTGAACTGCAACACAGGCGTGTGTGGGCCTTGTTTTTCAGGGCAGCAGGGAAAGGGAAGCTATTTAGAAAAGTTTTAGAGAAAGATGTGAGTTCTGCTTCCAGTTTTACTAATTTTCCCGTAGAAAATTAGCAACTCTTTAGTAAAACTCTTGATAGGGCTCCATTAGGGTCTACGTGCAACAAAGGGTGGCTACTGATAGCTCTTAATGATGAGTAAGTGGGTTGCTCAAAATATTATTTATGTACTGAAAAGTAATGGCTGTCTCACTGCAGCGAGGAGAGGGAGGCTAAATGGCCTCTTCATGCGTATGCTCATTTAGGGCTAGCCTTTGTCGGAAAACACACACTCAAGAGACTAAACAAAAAGGTCTCATCCCCACCTGGTAACAACCACTACAGAATGCACCCAGAAATTGCTTTCAGTCCATTTCCCCAGTGCTCCACGTGCTTCCAAGTACTTCTCAACCTCTTTGTGCATCTAAAGCCTGAAGACCACCGCGCTAATGGAAGTGGGCCGGGGAGTACGGAAGTCTAACCCCCGCCCCCGCAAACTCTCTACCAAGACGCAGGATGATGTCAATGATGACATCTGTGTCATCGATTTGAACTCAAGAGTCTGAAAGGCTAGTCCTTGAAATTGTGAGTTTCAGTGTTCCTTAGCCCCTGTTTAGTCATAAATGGAAACATGCTATTACTGAAACATATAACTAAAACATTTTGATTGATTAAAAGCAAAAAACAAAAACCAAAAAACAAAAACCACTTGACTGCTTTCTGGGCTTCTTCAGCAGGCCAGAGTATGTGAATAACAACCTACCTCTCCTTGTGCCTTAAAAAGTCTTTGAGAACTGCTATCTATTCATTTCCTTTTCACTAGACTATTTGTGTATCCATAATACAATGCTCCGCCATTTTGCGCGGTGAAGAGTCTACTTGCTGGGATTCTTTAGCTCATTCATGATATAACCAACAAGATGCAACAGACTAGCTCTTGCTGGAATTCATTCTAATCCTCAGGGCAGCAGCAAGCACAACTCCTTTGCTTTCAGAACGGGACAGTCGTGCTGTCCTGCAAACTCCTTCACTGCCCAATTAATGATCGTGGTCCTTTCCCCTTTTTTTCCCGGCAGATTGTCTTTATTAGCTTTGCTTCTGTGTGACACTACATTGCTACAAACATTATTATAAATAATATTTTAAATGCTTTAAAATAAAACAAACCTGTAATTCATACAAGACAAATTACTGTAAGCAAGTAAGTTCCTGGGCAATGAATATAATAGATAAGAGAAAGTATATTAAAACCAAAATTACAATGAAGTACCCCTCTTCTGGAAACTTCTGTGTACTTTGTAGGAACGCATTTGCACAATAAGTATGTCTGTATTCTAGAAAAGCAGAAATAAGTTCACATATTGAAATTATTCCTTAGTTGTGCTGCTGTGGAAATGTATAAGGTCTCTGCCTTGGTACTTTTCAACTGTGTCGAGGACGCGACTCCTTCAAGGCAGTGCCCATATTGCATTTATCTTAGTGTCTAAATCGCCTGGCACAATGCCTTATTAGGAGTACAATAAGCATATATTGAATAAATGCATGATTTACACATGTTATTCAACAAAAAACATAGGAAAACAATAGTTACATTTATTTCAAAGGAAATACATATAATCATCACCTACTGGTGTCATTCTATATTTGATACAATATTTTGAAGGCTCACCTTGTACCAAAAGCCATAGTGTTACCAGCCGCACAGCAATTAAACCCATCCCTATGAATTTATTTTAAAACAGCAATAATTCAAAAGAAGAAAATGGATATATGACCAAATGCATTTATAACAGTATAAGGGGAGGAGCATTGAAATAGCTTAGAGTATGACAATAAGGGAATCATTATGTGAAGTACATCAGCCCGAGGCAATAACAGGAATGTATTGAAAATGATAGATAAGAGATTATATAATCATAAAGAATACTTATGGGCATTTTCTTCCTATTTCACAATACCTAATGTTCAAAAGGAGAAGGGAAAGTCGGTCTGGGGAATGCAAAGAAGGGAAAGAAAATATTCGGTAAAAACAAAAAAATTGAAACAAAGCTTATGTATATAGAGGGTGGGAGGTTGTAGGGAGGGCAGAGGAATGGGAAAAATGAGAATCAAGATATATCATGGAAGGATACAAATTCTCACTGTTGAATGTGGTCATGTGTATCTAAAAGGTACCAGTAAACTTGATAAAGTAAAAAGAGTATTTATGGAATATTAGAAAGCTTCAAAAGGAGAATTCAATACCATATTTCCTATGATTATGACTAAGTAAGTTAAGTATCTAAATAAAAATTGAAAGGAGACAAGGGGAAATGAAAACAGTTGTAGTTAGCTACTAGCAGTTAAAAAGCATTTTATTTTAAAATAAACTTTAATCTGGTTATACCAGTATTTTAGTCGATATTTTAAAGCTAAATTATAAGTAGGCTCTGCCATAAAAATAGGTTGCATTGCCAAAATTCACTTATAAATCAGATACCTGGTACACCAAAATATTATATATGGTGGTTAGGGAAAGTCTTAAACTATTTTGAAATATCCCGCTGTAAGAAATATAACTAAAGACTTTGTGCTTCCAACAGAAAAGTAGAATAAAACTACACTGTCACAATAAAATAAAAAGTATATTATTACTTCTTTTGAATGCATATGGCACCAAAGGGAAAGCAGGTTTAATTAGTTGAAGACAAGAAAGGTAGGTGAGTATTTTTGCACAGATCCTAAAGGAATTTTAGGACTATTTCAATGACTTCAGCAGATTAAGACATGGATTTTTTGTGTAACTATGAATTTCTCCTTGATTCAATTTTTCCTTCCATCATTTGATTGGGGTTGTGATTATTTTCTTTTGGACACACAAATGACAGAGAGAATGCAGAAAAGATCTCTGACCTTATTTTAAAAACACTAAATTATGTTGAGTGAAATGTTAAATATTTAAGACGATCCAAGTTCTGGCAAATGTGTAAGCAGTAATCAATCTAAAATGTAGGCAAAGACTGGAACTCCGCTTTAGCTGAGCATTACTAGTGCTACTGAACCTGGGAAGCTGCACTGTGAGCCTGTGTGGCCTCCTGGGGAGGTTGTGATAGAAATGCGAGCTCACAGCTACCCAATATGGGGAGTCTGACACTGATTATACAATTATATTGCTACGTGGGGTTAAAAAGAACAGGATAAATAAAAATATGGCAAATCTATCTAGCAATCCATGCATCATCTATCCATTTCCCTATCTCAGGAAAACAGTAAATGCAATTAATGTTCCAACATCTAATATTTTTCTGCAAGTGTAGGAATATGACCAAAATATTTCTGATAAGTTAACCATGTATGCCACCATTTCAAAGACAACCACTAAAAGAACAGAAATAAAATTTGTAACTTTCAGATGGACAGAGAGGAACATTGCATGATAAAATAGATTAAATCCATCTCAAATAATTAGGGAAAAAACACAGAATAAGTGGTACAAATAGAAACAGAAAAGCTTAGGTCAATAGAAAGCACAAAAAAATATGGTAGTTATAAATCCACATAGATAATTATATCAAATGTAAGTGGACTAAAAGCTCCAGCTAATAAGAAAGACGTTCGGACTGGATTGGGTCAAAAGACCAAATAAATGTTGTTTATAAGAGACACATCAGAAATGTAAAGGTACAGAAAGGCAAAAGGAAAAATATGGAACTAATATGTACCTTGAACATGCTAGAGAAAAGAAATTCAATTGAGCTAGGTTAGTATTGACTTTGAGGCAGAAAATATCTCTAAAGATGGAGAGGGTCACTTTTTATAACAACAATAAGCTTGAAGCACAAGAATGAAGAATGACATGACAATTTTAAAGGTCTGTTCTCCAAAATCACAGGGCCAAAAAGGACATAGAAAAAGAAATGGGAAAGCTCAGTATCGGGAGATTTTTACCATACGCCTCTCAGCAATTCACAGAAAAAAAAATGAAGCAGACAATAGGAAAGATTTTAAAACACATGTAACCAAATTGTTATAGGGGCAGATGAAGACCTTGATTCCCAACAACTGCAAAACACATCTTTCTGAGCATACATAAAAATTCTCATTTAATTCAAGCTTCAGCCAATTTCAAAAGTACAGAAATCACATGGTTTACTTTACCTTGTAGCAGTCCAATAAAGCTAAAAAACAGGAACCAAAAGATAATAAGAAAGTACATATGCAACTTAAGTCAAATGAAGTAGGTGGAATTACAAATTATCAGGAAAAGTAGAAAGTAATTTGAAACACAGGATAATTTTCATTATCTTTCAATAATCAACACAGTGAGAGACTACTACAAACCCATCAGACCGGCAAGAACTCAGTGGTCTGACCACACCAAGTGGTTGGGGAACTGAGCAGCAGGAACACTCCTGCACTGTTGGTAGACACGCAAATTGAAACCCCAGTTACCAAATGAGCCTGTACCTATAATTTACGACCCAGCAACTCGCATGTGTTCCAAGAGATGTGCATTGTCGTTCGGAGGAGCTGTACAGCAGTAGCTCAGCCACTGGTGTTAGTGACACTGAAAATAATGCTGATGATAATGATGTGGATCAGCAAACCATAAAATAATGTTCCTAATAGTGACGGTGTAGGTGCCTAAATCGTGGATCGCTCTTGACAGTGGAATACTGCACTGCACTGAAAGCGAGCCGGCTACAAGGGTGAACTATGCCATCCGTGGAGACAGACTGTGTCTTTGTATTTATGTGAAGTTTGTGAAAAGCAGGCACACAATGGCTGCTCTGGGTGGTGTTACTAGAAAGATAAGCAAGGGAATGATTAACACAAAGTCACATTGAGGTTCGCTCTGTGAGGAAGAGTGAGATGAGAAACACGACCAGGGTAGAAGGAAAGGAAGCTCTGCAGACTTTGGCCCCAGCCGGCTCACTTTTAACTGGGGGGAAAAGTCACACAGGTGTCCTCTTTACTATGTGCCCGGCCTATGGTCGGCTGAGGTGTAGCTCGCTGGTAGAGTACTTGTCTTACTTGTGAGAGACCCTCTGTTCCATCCTCAGCACATCAATAAATAAGTGAGGAAATAAATAAATAAATCTATGTCTTATTCACTTCTGTATGTGTGATACACTCCACAGAATTAAGTGTATTAAGTATTAATTTTAAAATATTAAGTTTATAAACAGCAAGAAAAAATAGTTCACTTCATCTTTATTTTCTTTTTTTCCATCATTCATCACGGACTCATTAAACAAATATTAATTTCCTAGAGCCAAGTATTATTGGAGAGAAAACACCGGAAATACAGTCATGAAGAGCTGAAGTGCATATCTCAAATCTCTGGTGTTACAAAGGACAGGAAACCTGACACAAATGGGCAAATATAACTGAGATGGTTCATTGTAGGTTTAGCTTCAGGTGAGGTTGGATCTAGCAAATTCATAAGTTCATGGCGTCACCGTGATTATCTCTGTCCGGTCCCTGAAGTGTCTGTCTTATCTTCAGGTTTCACACAGTGCCCCCAGCCCCTGGTAACTGCTGGTAACTGCTCCATCCTAGTCCTAAATGACTAGCAGCTGCCAGGCCCACATCTTCAGGTCAATAGAAAAGCAAGCCTTGTCCCGGCTTTCACAGCCCATGTTCTAATTGGACCAGCTGAAGCCTGAGTGTGTTTTCCTCCTCTGAGCGAAGCAGAACTTCAGGAGGAAGAGTAACTTACGCACCTGGGCCTGGGGTGGGTAATGGGGCCAACACGTGCCCTCCAAGCAGACAGCTGAAACTTGTATTTTCAACCATGAATCAGGGGCTGTTGCAGGAGAAAGAACAATGACACCCAGAAAGGCAACTAAAATCTTTCCCTCTGTGTAGTGCCCTGCTGTCGTGGAGCATAATCTCTTGGGAACCAGGTAATAAACAAGTAAACAAATAAGTAAACAATGTAGTAAATGCTATGCCCAAACTAGAGTAGGGTGAAAGCCCAACCAAAAGAGGAAACCATGCATTTTTCTCCCAGTAATATCCCACCTGCTTAGCCCCTCGAAAACATTTGCTGAGCTCAATTTTACTGAATCAGAGACAAGGTAAAGTGATACTTACTGTTCTGTGTCACCACCCCGCCAGCCAACTGCTCTTCTTGGCACGCTGTCACCTGCACGCTTTTGTTTACACTGTTCTCCTCACTGGGACACCTCCCTCTCCTCCCGTTCATCCGGCCCTCTGTACTCCAGCCCTCCCTGGAGTTTTCCACGACACCCCCACTTCTCACGGACCTCTCTCCCCTGACCGTCCGCTGCCTTCCCCGTGCCATTTGTCAGCAACGTGCTTTCTAGCTCTGGATTTAATTCCATTTGGTAATGTGCTGTTAGGAAAGTAAACTAAATTTATTTTATATTTACATGTATTTTAATCCAAAACAGGACATGATCTTTCCTGTGGCTAGGGATTGGCTCTTGTCCTAGCTTTGCCATTTACTAGCTGTGTACGAATTAGGTTATTAAGCTGTTCTGATAGGCGGTTTTCTTTTGTGCAGTACGGAGGTAACATCTCACTCTCTCTCTCTCTCTCTTCTGAGTGGTAGGTCATTTATAGCGTTGTCAGGCACAGATAAGTGTGAACAAATAGTGACGATGACTATGATGATGACTATGGATACAATTATGGAGTGTCTCCTTTTTCTAGCCCTTTCCTTCCTCATTGATAATAAGTGCCGAGTAACAACCAGCTGAACCGTTCCAAGATTTCCAGTCTGAAGAAATTCTTCCAGTCCCATCTCTGTTCTGGGGCCTGGCATGGAGAACCTCTTGAACATATTTTTCACAACCTTTCACCTCAAAAGCTGCAAGTTTACCTCTTCTTTCTTGTTCACGATCAATGTGGAGACCCAGTCCCAAGCCCACTGTGATTTCGTCATCAACAGATGGAAACGCTTTGAAGTGCAGTCGGCTTAGGCACCACACTGCTGAGACAGAAGCGAGACAGGAAGGCACCAGCAGCAGCAGCAGCAGGAGCAGCATACTCTGGCACAGTGGTCGATGCCGGCCACCAGTTTCAGCCACCACTTACAGCCTTGCCACCTAGACGGGACTACTGAGCATCTATCATCGGCTGTGAGATGTGCCACAGTTTCCTAACTGAGTCGTGACTGTCTGCGTGTGCCTGGGTGTTGGCTGAGCTGCCACTTTGGGTGAAGGTGGTACTATTATTCTAGTCCTTGTACACCCCATCGGTCGAAAAGACCAGATACTTCATCTGACACAAAGGAATAGCAGCAGTTAGGGTAGACACGATTCCATGAGACAGTTGGTAGTATTGGAACAAAGGAGGACTTTCTCTCTGCATGGACTCACCCTGGAATTTGGGGGAGGGGCAAGCCCTGCCTGTATTATTTCCTATTTATTTTTGTGCTTATAGCCCATAATCACTCCATCAGGTCCTTCGTGAGCACGGTCTCCCTGTTGTGAAGAGGGAAATGGGCAGGCTTTTCTTGAGTCCCAACTCTTATTCCAGCTAATATATGCCAAGATTAGACCATACTTGTCCTTTCAGCTGCAAACTTCCTTGCATGATGATTTTGACCTGACCCCTTACCTACGTCCGTCCTCCCCAACACTACACGCCCCTCACAGCTCCGGGGAAGAAGCAGGGCTGGGGAAACCACTGCTACGTGAATATGTGGAGTGAGCAAAGCCTGGGGACCCGACTAGACATATCACTGGCAAAACTGCTTGCGTGTGTTCCACATGCCAGTAGTGAGGAGCAGAGGTCGGGAAACAAGATCAACTTGATTTTAAATGTTTCCATTATTTGTATGACTTTCAACAAACACTTAAGTTCTCTGGGAAAAAATATAGGACTTACCTTATGAAGCAGTTATAAGAATCGAATGAAATAATCTATGTATGGTGCTTGGCATGGTGCCTGGTCCAAATTAAGTGGTCAATAATGTTAGCACTTATTATAGTTACTGGCAGAGGCAATGTGACAGTGGGTTTGGCAAAAAAAGTGGAAAGAGATGAAGCTATCAATCACTAGGGCCAGCACATAGGTGTTTAATAAGGTTGGTCCTTGAGTGACACTGGGTAATTTTTTTTTTCAGTGCTGTGTATTGAATTCAAGACCTTGTGCTTGTCAGGCAGGTGAAGCAGCATGGAGCTAAATCCCTGGCCCAATACCATGTAGTTTCCTAGATCATAAATGACCTAGAATATCTGCAGTTTTAAAAAGAAAAAACATTACCCACAAAGCTTTAGCTGTTGGCTGAAGTTTGGTTCCTATAAACCCCAAGGCTCAAGTAATTAGCTGGGCCAAAGTACTGTGACCAGGCCCAGTAGCCCGAGGAGTTTGACCTGAGGCTGATCACTATGGGTCAGTTTCCTGTTCTGATGACCCAGTGGTAGCTGCAGAGGGATATGTAGAGTAGGCCTCTGATCCAGCCCCGTCCGCTCCCCTGTTGATCAGGATGTTAATCCCAGTCTTGCAAGAAGCAGTTACAAAGACAGGAGGACACATGCAGGGATTTCACTAAAGAAAACTCGTGAGACAAAATGAGCCACAGCTAGAGAGGCTGCGCCTGGGCTGAGTCTGTGATGTAAGACTGACCCCAAGAAGCCAAGGAGGGAGATCCGAGTTGCCAGAGGATTTCAGAGCACAGCATCTGAGGCTCTTGGTCAACTGTGTTCTCCGGAGCTGGAGACAAGGTCATCACACTGTCTGGGTCACCAGTCAGTGATGTGGGAACTGTCTAGAACAAAAACGATCATAGTTGCAGAGACACCGTGAGACAGTGCTCCGAGTCCCAGCCTGCCAGTGTTTAATGTGTTCTTTTCAAAGCTGAACGCGTCCCAGAGTTCCTCATAAGCACGTGCCACTTTCTTACTGCACCTCCCTCCTTCTCTTTAAGACCATTGTGGTTACAAAATCAAAATTGTATTTTGACAGTTATAAGAAGTTAATTATAGAGGAATACTTGATGGCATGAAAAGGCAAGGTATATTTTTAATTTAAGAAAAATTAAAAACTCTGTTCCTAGAGAACAATTTTATCTACAAATTTGCCCAGGAAAAAAAATACAGAAAGAGAAATTAACAACGTGTACAGTGGTTACAGTTAATGTGTTTAGGTATCTTTTTGTGCCTCTGTGTCTTCTATTTTTCTATAGTGAATTACTTCTGAGATATTTCCAATGTCTTGGTGCTGTCTTCTTCAAATTCTGCAGCATTTATGTAAGTATACTTCCCAAAGGCTTGGGGTAGGCCCTCACTGGCTTGGCCTGTGAAAGAATGAAATGACAAAATGTTTTATCTCAAGAGTTGACACCCTTTCAACTATTTTCTTATGTTTTTTGACTTTTTCCCCCTTTTTTTATGTGTGGTCCTGGAGATTAAACTGAGAGCACTGTGCACACTAGACAAGCTCTCTCACCTGGCTACATCCTCAGCCTAAACTATTTTTTTGCCTCTTTACTTGCTTCTGACATTTGATATGACTTGCAAATATCCTGCCAAGGCCAGCATGCCCTGCTGGTGTCTGAGTCCCTTATCTAACTGGAAGCATCTCTAGTATTTTCTTTTGTACCGATCAGTGGTAACTATATCAACATTTTGCCCCTACATCATCTGTTTCCTAAAGACAATAACAATAGTTAACATTTAATTGAGGGCTTACTATGATGTCAGATATTGTGCTGAATATTTTCCAGGTACTGAGCCATTTCATTCTCTCAATAACTCTACAGGTGAGTACCACTACTACCATAGGTTTAAGCAGACAAAACTGAGGTATCAGAGAGATTAATTCAATGGGCCAAGCCTGGAGAAAGGATCATCTGCTGCTTCTTGCTCCTGCCTCCAAATGGTTATCCCTAACAGCTGCCAGCCCCAACTCACACACAGGGCTCAGTGATCTATACACAACTTTGCTTCCAGCAAGACACCACAGGATGCACCCAGCTGTGACTACGGACAAGTTATCAAGACCCTCTGGGCCTTGGGTTAGCCCTGTGTGAAGAGGACCAATTTTCCACAGCACAATCTGAATTAAATGGGAAGTCACCTAATGCCAATTTCCAGCAAAGGAATAACACATGTTGAAGAGGAACCTGACAAACGAGTTGGACTATTTACCTTCAGTTAATATGGAGACTTTTAAACAGTCATTTTTAGAAATGAGAACAAGATTGCACTCAGAATGGAAGTTCAGAGGGGCAGCCTTTCCAGGCTTTGGGCAGTGGAAATCTGAGAATGAAGGAGCTACAGGACCAGGAACTGCAGGGTGCTATGAAATACAAAGAGCATCCACAAAGGAGGAGACCAGGAGAAAGGGTCCAGGAGGACTCCCCAGAGGAGGCCGTGTCCGTACTCAATTGTAGGTGGTAAATAGGGGAACTGGGAAATTGGATAGGACATTAGAGATACAGAAAACTGCATGACTCTGGGTAAAGGCCCAGGAACAATGACATCGTCCTCTCTGTCTTCTGAGTATGTGACAGACACTGTCTTACTCACCTTCCATCTCTGAGACACAATAGCCGACACCCATAACTTAAAGAAGGGAGAGTTCATCGTGACTCATGTTTTATAGCGCCTTCAATCTATAGTCTACTATCTCCAAGGCAGGGCAGAATGGCAAAGGAGAAGTAGCTCGTGGCTTTGGCTGCAGAAAGCAGAGAGAGATCAAGGGAGGGAGAGATAGACCTTTGTAGGCCACACCTCCAGCGATACATCCCTCTAACCAGGCTTCACCTCCCAGCATCACATTTAGCTATAAAGCAATCAGTGTACGAATCCATGGATAAGTAATTTGCCCCCATGATCCAATCACTTCATCTAAGTCTCAACTCTGTGTGGATGATGCTTCAGGGGATCGCCTAGAGAGAAACCACAACAGAAACTGTAATAGGTGCTTTCTGTATGTTACTTTGAATCTCAACCCCACTCTGTAAGGTAGGGATTACCATACCCATTTTTCAGATATGCAAAGCAAGACTGTGAGAGGTTCACAAGAGCCAAGTTAGTGGACTTAATGAACTGAGGAGTCTACACACACTTCCTCTAAAGCCCCAATTCCTCTATGGAAACAAAAGCAGCCGCCATGTGTTTGGAGAAGAATTAGACTGCCCAGTGTCACTGAGCTGTGTTAGAAGAGTGAGGAGGAAGCTGAGCTGGAAGAGGGAAGGCAGTTCAAGTCCCTCAAGGCTCTGAAGGTCATGGTTGAACACTTGGATGGTATCCAGAGGGAATGGGGAAATTTGGAGATGCTTATGGTGGTGGTGGGGGGACTCTGTATTAGAGAAAGATCTCTGGGTAACACAGTGGGGATTGGATTTGATCAAGCCTGGAGTGCAGAGAGGCTGACTGGGGAGACATCACAGCAACTCCATGAAGAAACCTGAGAGCAAGGGGTACGGACTAGTAACGTTTGTGCTACTTTGGTGAATAGGTTGTCAAAAAGAGGTCAAAGTTCTGAGCCATTGTTTTCAGAATTTCCACAATGAGTCTATTGTTCCCTTTTTCCTTCCTCCTCCTAAGGGTGAGCACAGACTCCAACAACTGCAAGCTGTCTAGAAAGGAGATCCTGTGGCCATACAGAGCTATTCCCCATTTTGGGGCGCAGGCCCAAGCAATATTGTGGTTATAAGGAAAACTGCGAGTGTGTAAGATGTGGAAGCAGAGGAGTGGAGGAGTGGTAGAGGCCAGTACTTCTACCAGTGACATTGGTGAAGCTATGCTGGCTCTCCAGCCGGGGACAGAGAACATCTCTCAGGTCCTGGTTTCTTACTCACGTGCCTGCTAAGTAACGGGGAGTCTCGGGGAACACAGGGGTCCACACTGATAGGAGAGCTTTATGATCTGTCTCTTTGATTCCATGTGAGCTACTTAAAGCTGCCAGTGTCACAAGCTACAGTGACCGGGGAGAAGCTCACTAGCCAGGACACTGATACCGATGCTGTTATTAGCATGTTGGGTGATTTCAGCAGGAGAGTCGCTTCCCTTCTCTGGGCCCCTGTGTCTCACTCACATGTGAAGTAGCAAAACGTTGCCATTAAGAAGATGGTCCTATTACCAGACTTCCCAGGTTCAAATCCCACATCACCATATACTGTGTGGACCCGGGAAAATTATTTCACCTCCCCATGTCCTTACTTCCCCATCTATAAAATGAGAGAAATGTGTGAGAAACCCAAAGTCTAAATAATGCGAAGAGCAAAATAAAAAACACGTGATGGGAAACAGGGAAGTAGACCTTCGGCAAATGCAGAGGGCATCTAGGGCCAGGGAAAGAGGGGAGGGGGATGAGGGAAGGGAAAGTAAGAAGGACTGAGATGTGATATAGTTATGTGCCAATTCCCCACGATGAATGTACTCATTATGTATTACAAACATGTACTAATAAAACGATTAAATGACTGCAGAACTGTAATGACCTGGATCTGCATCTTACCTCACGCAATATAAATGCTCGCTCTTGTTCTTCCTCAGGCACTGAAGCACACGGACCCCATGTTCTCAAGTATTCCTAAGGTTGTCTTTCTCTCCTGGAGATCCTGAGCTTCTCCCTGACACTGGCTAGTTCCTCACTGCAGGCCGCCCATACCCTCTTCACCCCAGCCCCTGGTTCTTTGGGTTTCGCTCAGAATGCCTCCCTTGCTGAAATGCTTGCTCCCCTCAATCCCCGTGCAGAGGTGTCCCATAGACCCCCATCATCTTAGTGAATGCTTCTAGCCTGAATAATTTGTGGTGTCCCTAGTGCAACTCTTATATTCTCTATTCCATGGTTAGATCTCTGAGGAAAGGATGTTTTCTATTTCTTTTAAACCTCCCCCCCCACACACACACACACAGTAAGCCCATGAAAAGAGTTGAATGACTACCTGTTGTCCGCAAAGCAAAGTTTGGCCTTTCTCAGCACTGTGTCTGAGTACAGAGAGCCATGAGTGTAGGCAGAGGTGGTGGTAATATAACTTGGTATGATTGGGCACGGCCAAGAAAACCTTGGCCAAAATATTTCTCTTACTAGCCCAAGGCGATCCACCACCACTAATCCACATCTGTGTCTTCAGGCTTTTTCATTTGTCCATACCTCTTTCTAAAAACTACAAATGCTTGTGGAATTCTCACCAGATTTGCTTGGGAATGTGTGGAATGGTAGTAGGAAACACCTAACGGGAGCCATGTGTTCCGGTTTCAACTCCTGGCTCTTCCTCTAACTCCCTAGTAGAACTTTTTTTTAAAAGAATTATCTTTATTGGTACATTGTATAAACACATCATATCATGATCACACTCGATATTGGGAATTTGTACCAGTATATGATACAATTTAATTCTCATTTTTTCCCATTCCCCTACCCTCCCCAAACCCCCAACGTCCTAAATACATGTTTTGTTTCCCTTTTTATTACCATTTCATTTTTTCTTTACCCCTCATTACTCACCCCTCCACATTTCCCTTTGAATATTTTCTATTTTACAATATCCATCATATGTTCTAGAACTCATTTACATCTTCAGTTTCTCATACCAGAGAACAGATATGGCATTTGCACATCTGTGACCTATTTATGTCACTTAGGAGTATGTCCTGAAGGTACGTCCATTTGAGTATGAAAGACTCAAACTTATCATTCTTTAAGGCAGAGTAATACGCCATTCTATAGAAAAGCCATATCTTCTTTATCCTAGTACAACTTTTTGTAAATCACAACCTTTGTGTTTCTGTCTGTATAAAGAAAGATTGTAATATATAATTCCCAGCGTCCGTTTGCTTCGCAGGAGCTTCAGCCTTCTGTGATTCCTGAATTGTGCAAATTCAAGCACACTCCGGGCAGCTATGAAAATAGCTGCTGGATGTTCCTCTAGCATGCCCTGCAGCCGTTGATTGGCGCAACTACTTCAGAATCATTGTTGAAAGCATTTATTAAGCGCTTCAAAGAGCTTCACATTCTTCAACCCAATACTTTCACTCCTGTGAAATCATTCAAAATATAATGCTTATGCATAAGGCCTTAAATAATGGTGATATTTATAACAACAAAACGAAACTGCCTAAATGGTAAGTGCCAAAAAGGCTAAGTAAACTGTGCATTCCACCCCACTGACAATTACGTGGCTTTTAAATAACTAAAACATGTGTACGCTATAAGAGAAAACATTTTGAAATGCACCAAACTGAAAGCATCTCGAAAATCCCATAAAACAAAAGAAAAATTTGGTGTAAAAGAAAAACTGAAAGACATACAACAAAATGGCAAAATTTGATACAAATATCTTCTGAAATTATAAAATATTAGCATGTTTTATAGCAGAAAGCATATAGTTAATTTAAAATAAGCTATTTAACAGAATCTAACATGACATAGATTACAAATAGATGCTCATTTCACAGACAATAAATCATATTTCCCCAGAAGTTATCTCAGAAACTAGAAGTGCCCAACTCTTCTCTAGAAGAGAAGACTGAAGAGCGGCCAGTCCTGCCAAGTCTGGGAAAGTCACTTCACCTCTCAGAGCTTGCACTGACTCTCACTATAAAACAGGGATTCATGCCGGGCGTGGTGGCTCACGCCTGTCATCCCAGCACTCGGGAGGCAGAGGCAGGAGGATTGCTGAGTTCGAGGCTTGCCTGGGCTACATAGTGAGCTCAGAGCCAGCCTGAACTAGAAAGCGAGACCCTGTCTCAAAAAAAAAAAAAACAGGGATTCATTCCGCAATACGGTTTAACACACAGTCTGGCCTACAATACATCCCTAGTTAGTTTGCCCATTATTAACTGTAATATGAGTCATATTACAGTTGGCCATTATGAGTCCCTTCTAATTCTGAGAGGTGGCAAAAGCAAACAGAGAAAATTTCCAGCAAGGTTTTTGCTTGTTATCTGCCAAAATATGAATATGGCATACTCACATCTACAATATTTTTCTTTAATTTTAAAAAATGTTTTTGAGACAGGGTCTCGCTTTGTAGTTGAGGCTGGCCCTGAGCTCACTATGCAGCCCGGACAAGCAATCCTCCTGCCTCTGCCTCCCGAGTGCTGGGATGACAGGCGTGAGCCACCACGCCTAGCTTGTTCTTTAATTTTTACATTTTCCTTATGTTAATGAAAACAAACATGATACAAGGGAAAGGAGAAACACAACAGCCCAAGCCAGGGAATGACTTCTTTCTCACGCACTCATTTCAAAAGACATAACGTACTGCGTGGAGAAAAGAACAAGGGGTGTATGATGCTGGGGATTCAGTCACTTAAACTCTAGGCTCCAAACCCCAGCGTGGGATAAGGAGGGGCCACTTTCCTGCATCAGCCTCCTCTGCCAGCCTCTTTCTGCGCAAGCAATTGCAGTCCTTAGCATGAGCGTTGTGACAATTCACCTACCTGAGCATTCAGGAGGTGGATTTATTCCTCATTACGTGTCTCTTACCCACAAAAGATTTGAAATAGCTACATTTAAAAATTAAGTGGATGAGAAGTGCAGTGGCATGTACCTACAATTCTGGCTGCTCAGGAAGATGAGGCAGGAGGGTCATTTGATGGCAGGAGCTCAAGGCTGGACTGGGCAACACAGCAAGACTTTATTCAAAAAAAGAAAAACAAAGGAGGAGAACCAAAGCAAAGAATAAGATCATACTAGGAACAGATATGTAGGAAAATATCATCCAGTGCATTGAAGGGAAAGAAAAGAGTATGGGGTTTTGTGTGGGAGGGCAGCTAAAAATATGACACTAAAGGGCCGGAGATTTAGCTCACTGGTTCCAGCAGCTGCCTCACAAGCACAAAGTCCTGAGTTCGATCCCGGTAACCACATACAATGCTGGGCGTGGTGACTCACGCCCACCAGCAATCAATACCACATACCACAGTGCCGGGCGTGGTGGCTCACGCCTGTCGTCCCAGCACTTGGGAGTCAGAGACAGGAGGATTGCTGAGTTCGAGGCTTGCCTGGGCCACATAGTGATCTCAGGGCCAGCCTGAACTACAAAGCGAGACCCTGTCTCAAAAAAAAAAAAAATGACACTAAAGTAAAAGGAAACTCTAAGGTGTGCACACACTTGTATCACATATTACAGCGGGCAATTCAGGCTGCCTCTTTGCATTCACATAGAATCGTACTGAACAGTGTCCACTGCCAGCGACAACCAAAACTGTGTTATAGGACTTTTGTTCTAAAATGTGTAAAGAACCATCTAGATTCTTTGAAGAACAACTGTATTATCCCTGGAAATTCTTAGAAGCCCAAGTTCCTGAAGATCAGAAAAAGAACAAGGATAAATATTTTTTCAAAAGATGCAAAGAAGTGAAAAAAGGCTAAGTAAAGGCAGTTTTACTCACAGGACAATATTGTTTTTGTTTTGCTACCTTTACAATGAAAATTTTGTAAAATGGTAAGAATGGCACAGGATACCAAATAACAATAAGCGCTATGTTATGAAGAGAAAAAGTCCTACTGATTCAATATAATTTCGTAGGTAACAAATGACAAGTCTAATGGATTTGGGGATAGCAAGCAACATAATATGTATTGAGCTTAGAAAGGTTTTTCATTGTGCTCTTGGCCATGACCTAGTCATTAAGACGCTTGAAAAATATAAGCCCAGGCACAATTGGCACTAGAGGATGATATGGACAGAGTGGTTTTTGATAGTTCAATAAAAGCCAGAGGCAAGGAAGTACCCTGCTTTGTGTTTCTCTGGGAACTGACCTAAGGCTGACACTGTTTAATATTTTCATCAATGCTTCAGTTGATGGAAGACAAAACACACCTGCTAATTACAGGGAAAAAAGGAGTGGAGATTTTTAATGGGGAAGATAAGAGATTACATGGCAGATGTCAACAGTTTCATTGTCTACCTCTAACAGCGAAAGGCAGCAGGTGGAGAAACACATAGGGAGGAAAGGCAGAGAAAGCTAAGACTCATCTTTGGCACATGCCACCTTCTAGGGTAACACAAGATGAGGTCAAAGAGCATTGTTTAAATGGTGTCTCAGCAAAAGAGTTCTCAATAGACACGCAGATCAAGGAGCTAGTTGAGAAGGCTGGCATGTCATCTGCACACATAACTGCAGGTCAGAATCTGATGGTGACGTGTGACTGGTGATCTGCAGGCTTGTGGGGGAGACGTACACTAGGCCACAGATCGCCAGACATGCCCAGGAATGCGTCTAAGGTAACCGACAAAGGTGAAATAAGCAGCCAAAACGGACAGCATTCATCAGGGCTGCTTTTCCTTTATGAGGGTCAACAGTTAAGGGGCTGAACGTGGATAGAGTGTTGATGGAATGCCTCCCCGTGACAGAGGAGCTTCAGGAACCAAAAGCATTAAAGGGTCTGCAGTGCGGAGAGGAAGGCGTATTCAACAAGCCCCAAACCATGATAGAAGGCCCTCAGGAGGGCGCGAGGGACACGTGGGGCAATTGCACAGGTCTGCAAGAGGGTTCTGTCGCTAGGAGTCCCAGGGGGAAAGCAGGCAGGCTTGGCTGAGGTGTGAAATCCCCTGAGCTCCGGGAAGCAAGTTGGAATGCTTTTACCAAAGTCCAAATCCAGCCCACACGAAACTCTAGTGACAAGTACTAAAGGAACAGAATAGTGCCTATACGTGATTTGGAAAGCCCGAAATGAGAAAGAACACGAAATCCAAGTGCAAGACATTCTTCAATTTGTTAAGGCAATGAAGGGGCCTGGGGAAAAGAAACACGATCTTCAGCGCCAGCCTCCTGCTCCTCCCCCAGCCGCTCACACCCTGCCTCGGTGAGCAGGTGCCGGCTGCGATCTTACAAGGAAAGGGAATTGTACGGGAGCACGTAGTTCTTAACGTTCGTCTCACGCAGGGCTTGGCTTCCGGATGTATTATTGAGGATTATTTCGGCACCTGTGACAACTTGAGAAGCTAAATTACAACTTTTATAATCCTAATAACTTTAAAATGCGCTCATTTTTAAATTCCATAATACTTTAATATTTGCTCATTATTCAAATACAGAGAAACGTATATAAAGGGAAATATGGTAGTGTTCCTTCACATCAACAATCCTTCCATACAGCTAGAGCTAATTAATATTATTAGTTTGGAATATGTCCCACCAGATGTATTTCTGTATAATTATATACATGTGTGCACGTACACACACATTTCTTCAATTAGATGCAGTCAAGATCAGCCCGTGTCAGTCATGTAGTCCTGCTTTATTTTAACAAATGCATATCTCTTGTATATTTTAACAACTTTTTAATATTTTATTTTAGTTTTGGTTCTCAGGAATCAAATTGGGGATCTTGCACTCGCGGGGCAGGCGTTGGAATCACTGAGCTAAATCCCTGGCCCTAATTTTTAACAACTTTTAACAAGTGCATATTCTCTGGTATTGATACACCACAGTATACTTGCTGTTATTGGCCTAACTAATAGACCGTTATATTGGCTATCCAATACTGACTTTCCATTGTTGTATAATGTTTACTTTTATCGTACAAACAATGCTTTGATAATTTTTTTTTTTTTTTTTGCGGTACCGGGGATCGAACTTGGCCCCTTGTGTATCCGAGATTGGGGCAGTATCACTTAAGCTAAATCCCCAGCCCTGATAAATTTTGTATATATAAACATTTTACTATATATTAAGTAATCTGTATGAGACATAAAATGTTCTGGAAAGTCTAATTTCTCAGCATATACAATGGAAGTTTTTGTAAAAACTGCTAAACTATTACTCTGAATTGCTATTCTAATTCATTTTC
Organism: Thryonomys swinderianus; assembly: GCA_004025085.1. Classification (NCBI taxonomy): domain Eukaryota; kingdom Metazoa; phylum Chordata; class Mammalia; order Rodentia; family Thryonomyidae; genus Thryonomys; species Thryonomys swinderianus. The sequence goes on along the minus strand of PVIC010001777.1, from coordinate 1,246 downwards.
AAAAGTACAGAAGAATATCTCTGCCATCAACTCTGAATTTTATCTCTCTTTTTTTTTGGCTTATCTGAAAGACAAAACAAAGCACAGTGCTTTTAAATTCGATTTGCATTTCCCCATTATCAATACCTAGGGACTGTTGTATATTATCCGGTAAGATTGAGCACCTATTCAAATGTTAATTCACCTTTTTAATTTTTCTGTGAGTTACTTGTTTAATTACTTTTATTTATTTGGTTAGTGGGTGGCTTGTCTTCTTTATTCTGGAGTCTATGACTTCTTTCTACCTTAAAGATGTTAACCTTTTGTCTTGTGCGGTAGTTATTTTCTTACAGTCTATTGCTTGTCGTTTATCTATTATAACATATAACATTAAAACTGTCTTTATGAATGAGTTCTTCCTGTCATTCTTCATATACACTTCCCAGTGCCACCATCTCCATCTCCTTGACAACCACAGGAACTCTTCCACTGGGCGCTTTGAACATTCCCTTTATCTTGCTGCCCAGGTGACCCCCAGCCCAACCGCAAGGGCCTGTCCTCCCCGCACCTCCAGCATTCCCTTTCCAACCACGACCACTGAGGACTGAGCAGGGCCAGATGGTGAAGGCGCAGCCTCCCTTTCCCAGTGCGGTTCCCACAATGCCTTTCCAGGAAACCAACATGGATACCACTCCTGCCTTGTCTTTGCTCCAACAAGACCTGCCTCACCGACAAGCCTACACCACCGTCTTCAGTGCTCAGTGGCTTCAGTAACCATGTGCGTAATGCCTCCAGTCGCCAGGCCTCTGACTTCTCCGGGATCTTCCTCTGACTTTAGCTCCCCACTCCTGTGGTCAGACGCTACACCTTGATGTTCAAATGCTCCCTCTGTGACCTCAATTCACAAACCCCACTCTGCTGCCTCCCTTCCCAGTCAGGCCTGACACACTAGCTGCGAGCAGGCTAAACACCACAAGAACATACGACCTATACAAGCTCTAGTACCTTTGAAAAAAAAATTTTTTTCAGTACTGGGGATCAAACTCAGGTCCTTGTGCTTCCAAGGTAGGCAAGGTACCACGTGCCCTAAATGCCCAGCCCATGAAGAATTTTTAAGTAGATCTTTAGCTGGGCTTGGGACACAGGCCTGTAATCCTAGAGAGGCTGAGGCAGGAGGGCAGCGATTCTGAGCACACTGTGGGCAAGTAAGTGACTTAGTGAAATCTGGCCGGGGAGAGAGAGAGGGTGAGAGAGAGAGAGAGAGAGA
>PVIC010001776.1:44446-86093 GCA_004025085.1 Thryonomys swinderianus | reverse complement strand
TTTTTTTACAAAATGGAGTATTACTCTGCCATAAAGAATGACAAGATCGATCCATTTAGGTGCAAATGGAGACATCTGGAGGATATACTAATAAGTGAAATCAATAGATCACAGATAGACAATTTCCGGGTCTTCTCTCTGGCATGAACATCTGTAGATGCAAATGAGTTCTAGAAAGTAGGACAGCTTTTATAGAGTGGAATATTTCTGTAGGAAACTTGGTGTGGGAATGTAATGAGGGGAAGGAATAAATATGATACAGAAAGAAAAAAGAGCATGTATAAGGGGGGAGGAGGGGGGAGTGGGTAGGGATATGGGTAAAAATGAGAATTAACTTGTGGCATATACTGGTACAAATTTCCCAATGTTATATGTGATTTTGAGATGTATATAAATTGTACCAATAAAGAATTCAATTAAAAAAAAAGAAAGAAAAAAAACAGTATGGCAATGGCAAAGAAACAAAGCAAAAATGAAAACTCAAAACCTGAGGATCATGATTAGAGGATACAGAAAAAAAATTACAAACACATTTAACCACCTCATCTTGGATACCTAGTCCAATCACCTTCATTAGAAGAAAGAAAAGCTTTTTAATAAATGGTGCTGGAGAAACCGGCTTTCCAAGTGCGGAAGGGCAAACTTGGTCTCATATGTCTCCATCAAACACTAAAATAAAATTGAAATTGATGAATGATTTAAATATTAAAATAGAAACGCAATCTGATTAGAAGTTACGATAGAATGCTTGAAGATAAAGGTGTAAGTAAAGAATTTATGAGCAATTCATGATTCCAAAGGAAATAACACAAAGGATCAACAAATGAGATCTTATCTTATAAAAGGACTCTTGCATAGCACAAGAAACTACCATCAGAGTGAAGACAATATATACATATATATATATATATATATATATATATATATATATATACATACACACACACACACACACACACACACAGTGGGAAAATTTTTTTTGTCAAGTGTTCCTCAGACAAAGGACTAACATCTAGAACATGTAAAGAAATTTTAAAAACTCAGACCCTCCCCCAAATTTAGAGACACAATTCAAAAATGGGCATGTAAAATGAACAGATCCTTCTCTGATAAAGTACAAATGGCAAATAAGTACATCATAAATGTTCAACACCACTAGTTATTAAAGACATACAAATGAAAATAATGCTTAGATTTCATCACATTCCAGAAAGAATGATTATTATCAAGAAATCAAATGATAACAAATGCTGGTGAGGCTGTGGAGAAAGGAACCTTTCTCCACTATTGATGGGAATGTAGACTGGTGTAACCATTGTGGAGATCAGCATGGAGATTCTGTAAGAAAACTAAAAGTAGAAATATCATATGACCAGGTTATTCTCCTTCTTTATTATCAAAACAATAAAAGTGTCATATGACAGTGATATATATACATTCTTATATGTGCATTTTGTAACAGCACAATTCATAATAGCTAAGTTTTGGATACAGCTCAGAGCCCCATCAATAGAAGATTGGATAAAGAAGATATTGTATTTTTATACAATGGTGTATTAGTCTCCTATAATGAAGGAAAAGCTTTAGGATCAATAAGTGGATCCACCTTGAGACCATACTCTTAAATACAATAAATCAGAAACACATCTTTATACTTTGCATTGTTTCTCTGGTGTGAGAAACTGAAAGGGCAAATAAGGGCCAAAAGTGAAGTTTAAGATTTTTTAAGCTTGACTTTTTTCAGCATACTCATTGAATAAAGTGAAAAATTAATAAATATTGATTATATATTATAAATTTCACAGATTTGAAATGCAGTAAAATCATTTTTAATTCAAAATTCTTTTGAGTGTTTTTTGAAATTATCGAAGGAAATTTAATTATTGTAATCTTTGCTATATAATTCCTAAGTATTATGTGGCCATATGTATACTCCATCATGAAGTTATTATTATATGATCATAGATATATGGGAGAAAAACATGAGAATAGTTTTTATTAATAAACATCTTGTCCACAGAATATTTATTTTATGGTACTTTCTCCAAATGGCATTAATAATCTATTATTATAATCTACAAATGTGTGAATTCATGATTAAATATTTCATGAAACTTTGGCTAAAATTAATATATGTTAAATCACAATACTTTACCTAATAAGATAATCAAAATAAACCACTTAACTTAAAATGTTATAATAAATATGTAAACTTGTAAGGGAAAGAGCTTTAAAACTAATAAAAGAAAATAATAGGCAAGTATCTCAATTACCTGAGGCTAGAGGAGGGCTTTTAAAGGAAGATGGAAAATGGAATATGTTATGTGAGGAGACAGCTATTTAACAGTGAAATTATTTGAAACTTTCAACAGTAAAATCTGAGTGAGAATATATTAATATTTTTCTACTTTCAAAATATGAAAGGATCAATAAATTTTCTACTCTTTACACGTCTAGAAAAAATAAGGAATCTAAGAGATTAATGACATAAATCTGTTAACAGGTAATTCTTAGGAGAAATGCAAAATACTAAAGTGCCTATAAAATTTCATCACGTGTTAGTGGAAATAAATTAAAACTAACATAATATACACATTTTCACATTTTGGACTGAGAGACTTGTGGGGGTAATCTTTTACTTACCTAGTATGCACACAAATAGATGTAATAGTTTTGAAGGTCCGTTTGAAGTGAGGAAGGAAATACTTTCCAGGATTTTGTTGGGTTAGAAACAGTGGTGGCTTCTGAAATAGGACTTGCTATAATCTTGGTCCACTCTCTTCACCATGCTGGTGCTCCCAGTGTTATCTCAGTGAGGGCTGCAGGTGTTAGGTGGTAATTAGGTCATGGTGGCCTTTCTCCATAAAGGAAGTAAGTTCTAAAGAGAGAGATTTATCCGACTTTGGATTTATTGGCCCTCCCAGCTTCTGCCTTGTGTTGACACCACAAGGAAGCCCTTAGCAAGATCTGTGGCTTCGATCTTGGACTTTCTAGCCTCCAGAACTGAGAAAAACAAATGTGTTTTCTTTGCACATTTTCCATGTAATTTAGGCATGTTAGATATCTTTTTATGGGATACAAACATCCTATGGGTCTGACAATATTTCCTTCAAAAACCATGGAGCAAAACAAGAAAAAACTTAAGTCATCCAAAGCTATACTTACATCAGAAAAAAAGTAAAGTTCAACAAAACTGAAGCAAAGCAATAGAACTAAGCAAATCACTTCATCTCTTAGGTTCCTGATGTACTAAGAGCATAATTCAAGCTACAGGAAGCTTAGAACAAAATGATAAAAAGAGAAGGGAATTAACTTAAAACTTATCTAAAACCTCCCTTGAAAAGTAAGGCTGAAACTATGGAAAGAATTTCCTGGCACAGTGAAGAATGGGTGAAGCACAGTCTACAGAAAGGACCGGAAAAGGACCGAATGATTTGTATGAGGAAATTGCAATGTGACCCTTCTTTAGGGGAAACATGTAAAGGGAGGGAGGGGGAAGAGCAGAATTAGAAAGAAAGGAACAGAAAGTGAAATTTTAAAATATTTCATAAAAGATTAGGAATAAGGAGAGGACATTCACTTTCTCTCCTGCTGTCTAATGATGTTCTATAGATTTTCAAAACAATGGACAGGAGAAATCAACAAGCATATTGGAATGGGCAAAGGAGAACAGAAGCTATGTTTATTTCCAAACAGTATGAAAAATGGGAACCTGGTAGACTTCAGATGGTCAGTGAGAGAAAGAAAAAAAGTAAATGTAGTGAAGTAGCAAAATGTAAAACTGTACAAAAGCTGGAAGCCTTCATGTGCCCCCCCCCCAGTAACCAGCTTGTCAACATAATAGTGAAAAGCCTGCATTTACAGTGGTAAAAAATTTAAAAATTTGCTGCAAATTTGAAAAGAAACATAAAATCTACAGGTGGATATTTTGAAAATATTCTATAAAGATCAAAGGCCATATCTGAGCAAAAGAAAAGATATGATTCAACATTATGAAGGTACCAACTCTGACAAATTCATTATATATTCTTGATTCAACTCAAAAGATGATAGGGATGAATTTTCTTATGGTTAGATAATTTGACTCTAAAGTTTTTATTAAGAAAGCATGCAACGTGTGTATAGTGGTTGGGGAGTTGTGGGCTGTGTTGGGATATGGGTAAAAATGACAATTAACTTGTTTCATATACTGATACAAATTCCCCAATGTTGAGTGTGATTGTGAGCTGTATGTAAAATGTACCAACAAAGAATTCAGTTGAATAAAAAGAAAGTATGCAAGATGACTAGAAAAACATTGAAAATGAAATTATTTGAACAAAAATTATCCCAAGGCTTTTTAATTAATAGAGCAGGGACAACTAGAAATTTGAGAAAATATAAAATTATATTTGTATCTTGCAGTATACAAAAGAATAGGCTGCAAATTCACTGTTCTAAATATGAAAAGATGAAACCTGAGGATTCTAAAGGGGAACTACATAATCTCCGATTATGTTTTTTAAAAATCCACTAATTAAAGCTAATCATGATTTTACAGAAATAATAACAAATCATATTTGTTATTTATTTGTCAGGTTTATGAGAATCCAAGTTATAAATGGTTATTAAGTTCAAAATGTTTCCTTAATAGCTTATGGGGTTTTTGACATTTTATAAAGAAATAAAGTCTATTATATAGTTCTACATATGAAAAGATTTAATTCATCTTTGTAGCATTCTTCATTTTCAAAACATTTTCATTTACACCACCCAAAAATTTTACTTAGGAAAGGACAGCTTGAGCAAACTGGTGTTCTATAAAGGGATGAATACAAAGAAAAAGCTTAACTGATGTCATAGTGAGTGAATTTGACTAAGTAGAAAGCTCAGCAAAGTGTTTGAGTGGCCTGCTGTTCTAAGGGCAAAGTTCTGTTCTGACTATGCAAAGATGTGAGGTCTGTGCAGTGTGTACAGTCATAGACTGTATGATGGAAAGAAGCCAGTGGGACTGCAAGCAACCAGCCTGCATTTTCAGTATGTTCTTATTTTTTTTGTTAAAGTACATTGATCAAGAATCGAACTAAACAAGTGTTTTCCTGCGCTTGTGAAATATTTAAACATATTTCCTTGTGGTAACTTTAATCTTTCCAATGTTGTATTGGGTCCAAGTCCTTTAAAAAATCTTAACATGTATAATTACATCTGTTTGTGAAGTATTTGACAGATTTAAGATGAAATATGCCTTACAGTGAAAAGAAAACAGAAATCACCATTTGTTAAGAGACATTGTACTAGGAGAAATCTTAATACATAGGAAGGTATACTTTCATAGCTTCTCTCTATAATGTGAGAAACAACCCAGAGGAAACAGCAATGTTTTATAATTGAAGACTATTACCAAGCAGGACTGTTGGAAACTTTTAAAGTGTAACCAAAGTATCAGTGACAAAAAGGGTAAGTATTAGGTTTTTTTTTTTTTTTTTTTGAGACAGGGTCTTGCTTTGTAGTTTAGGCTGGTCCTCAGCTCACTATGTAGCCCAGGCAAGCCTAGAACTCAGCAATCATCCTGCCTCTGCCTCCAGAGTGCTGGGATTACAACTGTGAGCCACCACACCCTGCCCTGTGGTATGTGGTATTGATTGCTGGTGGGTGTGAGTCACCATGCCCAGCATTGTATGTGGTTACCAGGATCGAACTCAGGGCCTTTCGCTTGCAAGGCAGGCTCTGGAACCACTGAGCTAAATCTCCAGCCCTAGGTATGTATTAGTTTTGTGTTATTATTATTATTATTTTAGTACCCCACACTGTATTATTAGTCATCTTCAAAGGTATTTTTATTTATTATCCAAGGAACATAATTTAATATGTGAAAGTTATGATAACTTGCAAATATGTATTTCTTAAATGATTTTTAAAATATTTAAAGGGTTGAATTTTGTTATCTAGTTGTAAATGAATTGATGTTTTGTCATTTAAATTATTATTCTATAGTTCATTATTCTGTGTAATTTCTACTTTCCATCAGAAACCATGTTTTTAATGAGGTGACTCTTGCTAGTTCTAAAGCATAGAAAATAAAGTTACACGACTAAGCTTGAGTATGTAGTAAGAACTAAGGCTATGTAAAAACTTAAGTTCTTTTCCAGAGAATAGGAATATACAACACACTTTGTATGCTGAGGAGTTCACCATAGTTCTAGTTTGAAAGTTAAATAAAAAGAATTCATAAACATTTCACTGAATGCTGACCAGGAAACACAGTGGTGAAATTCAGTCTGATTCCAAAAATCTGAAGCAGAAAAGTTGACATTATGACACTTGATTTTCCTAAAAATAGGATGATGCCCCAGTTGTAGTTAACAGAGTCTGAGCTCCTTGTCCTTAGAACCAACACTTTCTCCTCACTGATCATATTCAAGCCTGAATACTGGGAGTTCCACTGTCAGGACAGGAAAACATGGCTTTACCATTGGGATGGGGGGTGCCCTTTATGTATCTTGATGTTGTACTTGAGCCCTCAACAAATTAGCTAAAGCCCACTGCTTACTGACACTAGTGATAGGTGAATCTTCTTTATGCAGTCTACTGATTCAATTGCTAATTGCAATTTTCCAGCTAACTGGGCAAACTTCAGTCTGGTTGAGTTGATATATATAAAGTAACTGTCACATACACACACAATTTATCACATTCAATTGGTGTTGACATTTATCAGTTGAAATAAAGTACAGAAAACTGACGTGCTATATTGAAATCCTTTTACCTTCCCTCTTGCATAATAGATAGCCTTTCATTCTTCCTCTGTTCAGGTGGAGAACCACATTTAACAATGTTATCACTTTTTTGTTTTTCAATTCTATAATATAGTTTAAGAAAGTCCAAGGAGAAGAGCCTACAGTTGGAATTTGAATGTAATTTTGGCATTGTTTTACATGTCTGTTTGTTCCCCTTCATTGGAGAACATATTTATTTCTCTTTCACTTTAAAGAGAATCTTACCAGCTATAAAACTAGAGATTAATATCTCTTTATTTTTAGAACTTGAAAAAATAATTTCCTTCTGGCTGACATTATTATGCTGGGAAGCCATTGTCACTTGAATCATTTTCTCTTATAGGTAAATTGTCAATTATTTTAGCATAATTTCCTATATTTTATCTTTTTTTTAGCTTTCAAAAGTTCAATTATAACATGACTTGGAGTGCATTTCTTTGAGTTTATTACATTTGCAATTCTCTCAGCTTCTTCAATCAATATGTTTATGTAGCTTTTATATAAATTAGAAGGATTCTTAGATTTCATTTATTCACTTGCTCAGTCTCACTCATCTTGTCCTCTCTTCCTTTGATTCTAACAATAAAAATTATAAATATATTGTTATAATTCCACAAACCCATGTAGTTCTCCTCCATTTTGATGTCTAATTTTCTTTTGGGGATCACACTGTATAATTTCTCTTATTCTGTTTGAAATCTGCTAATTCTTTCTTCTGTCCTCTCCACTGTATGCGTGTGTGATCTGGAATTTTTCCAGTTTTTCCCAAATACATTTTCATTTGAGAACTGGCTAACTGTTAAATTTTTAAGGGCGTTTGAGTTGGGCTTTACATTTTCAAGGTGTACATGTGTATTTGATTAACCTTAGATAAGAAAATTAGGACTACCAGCATAAGAACAGGTAGACCAGTTTGTTACTTGGAGTCCTATTTCACGTGAGGTAATGCTCGCACTTTTAGTTGATGGGTGAGTGTGGGTGTACAGTGAAATGCCTCTGGGCACAGACTGGGAGTGGTTAAGGTGAGAAAGCCTCCTTGAATATCAATTTAAATGAAGTTGATTTTTCTGAATTATCTGGTGGATCCACAGTGCTGTGTGCTTTTGATAACTGCTACTGCCATGGTCGGTCTTTAATCTTTCTAGTTTTAAATTTTGATGTGTGTATGTGGAGAGAAGTTGAAATGGAGAAATCTAAATTTTCTAAGTTTTTCAGTTGTGCTGTGCAATATTACAAGAGGGTGATAAATAAGAATGGTGTATTCATTAGAATCAATTTAAAATGTCACTTCTGGTTAGCTAAATGACCAGTTGACTTCTCTTAGGTTAAATTTTATCCCTGCTGAAATCTAGAGATATTTGATGTATAAAATAATTTCTTTCATCTTTAAATGTTTAATTCTGATGTATTCTTTCCCAGTGCCACATTGTTGCAGTCACTGAGAATATAATTAAGATTTGTGTTTTAGGCCAACAAATGCTTTCAAAATACTGCATAAATATTTCATAGGAAAGACTCTTATGTGAAGATTTTTTTGAGTACATTAAACATTCATTCTACCATTAAAAATAATTTTTAAGCTTTAAAATTCTTGCCAGATAATTTCAACATCACTGTGATCTCAGTACAATATTAGAATGTGTTAATTGTTTTTTCTTGCTTTTTCGGATTAATTCGTTAATTGTTTTTTTTCAGATTTTTTTTTTTTTTTTTTTACAGGGTCTCACTTTGTAGCTCAGGCTGGCCCTGAGCTCACTATGTAGCCCAGGCAAGCCTCCAACTCAGCAATCCTCCTGCCTCTGCCTCCCGAGTGCTGGGATTACAGGTGTGAGCCACCACGCCCTGCACTGTGGTATGTGGTATTGATTGCTGGTGGGCGTGAGTCACCACGCCCAGCATTGTATGTGGTTACCGGAATCAAACTCAAGGCCTTGTGCTTGCGAGGCAGACACCGGAGCCACTGAGCTAAATCTCTGGCCCAAGATATTTTAGTTCTTAATAGCATGAGTAAATTTTGAAAAGATTTTGTATGTTTGACAAGATTGTGTATGTTATGTAAAATCTTCTACCTTAACAAATTTACTCAAACAATGAGCAGTTGTGTTACTTTGTTTTGCATTTGCTTATGTAATAATTTATGTTTATATGATTGTATGTGTGTGCATGCATGTGTGCATATTTGTGTGTGTGCAGGTGTACATGAGATTAACCCTGTAATTTCTTTAAAAACATGAATCAGGACTACTCTCTCTCTCTCTCTCTCTCTCTCTCTCTGTAAAGTTTTGATACACATTATGTCCTCCACACATATTTTTTATCAGTGTGTGTTGATGGACTGAGTGTTGTATTGAAAACCATCTGTAAGAACTCAGCCCCCACACTTTATTTCACTGGGTGACATCCTGTGAGTTCTAACCTTTCTAAAGCTTTTCTCTCATGTACTTTGCTCCTCCAGAACCACATAGGGGTACACTGACTTTGAACTGTTTCTTTTGCATTATAAAGATTGCCACTATTGTTGCAAACTCCTCTCCCCACCTCTGTTGCCATAATATTGTTTATTTTGTTATATAGACTTAAAATATTCTACTTAGCAGCCCAGAGACACACAACTGTTCTGTTTTAGCCACTCATTACCCTCAATACTTGGGATTTATATTTTTAAGTCAACAGTTTTCTGATTGGGAATTAGCCAGTTTCTCATTCTAATTAACTCTCATACTCTGACAACATTGATTTGGCATCAGAAAGTCACGGGAAACGAATTCATAAGACAGCAATCTATGGGGAACATGTGTGTCAGCTTATTGTTTTAATTAGTTCTCATGAGTTGAGCTTTCTGAATAGCATATTACCATAGAACTTTCCTCTTCTCAGCAGTTATTTGAAACAGGTGGACGACTGCCAGAACAGACGTTATGGAGCAGAAAAAGCTTTTCAAATGTATTGTTAAAGTGCTGTTTGCCAAAACTTGACAGGGGCTAACCTGCACTTAAGTATAATGTTTGAAGTGAATAAAAAATAAATGCAAGCATGTACAGAAAACATAAACATATATAGTTATAAATTGATGGTTATCACATTGAGAATATTATAGTAGCATGTAATTATGACATATGTAGTCTAAAAGGAATACAGTATTATACAGTAGAACAGACCTGAATTCCTCTGGGTCATCTCAATAATTCAGACTAAGAAAAAAGGAAACGTAGAATTTAAATACATTAGGAAATGAAAAAAATATGGAAATTGGAGGAAGTTAATCTGTATATATTAGCATTATCATGAAAGATTTTAGGATAAGCAGAATAAATGAAAAATGTTCTGCTCTTTTTCATATGAATATTAAGTGTATGTCAAGCTGAAGTTGATATTTCAACACTAGCTTCCTTCACTTATAGGCTTAGACTTGCCAGAGAGAAATTATTTCTAATTAGTTGTTTGCTTGTGACTAAAGGGGATCTTCTTCAATGATTTCAGCAGGCAGCGACAGTAGGCAATTTTATGACTATTTTCTCACCTGGTATAGATTTGTCAAAAGTTTGTATGTGAATTTTCTCACTGCTATTTTCCATTTCTTTTGCAGAACTGTTATTTTAAAAATGTGTACTGTGGTGGAAGTGTTATTGGTTAAACAAATAAAGTTGAATAAACTTAACTACTATACAGTTTAATATGGCAATTGGCCTCCCTTGACCAAAATTCTACTTCCACTTGATTCCAAAGGTAACACTTTATCGTTCTGTCATTTTGAATTCTCCTTTATCATTGAACTCATTTGCCATCCCTTTTGGGACTAGAAATAGGTAAGCAGTCTGAGTTGGAATCCTTGAGATTCATCTCATCATTTCCCTCCAACATGTGTATAATTGATTCAATTGTCACCGTGATGAGAGCAGAACTCATTTATTTCAGGCCTTGAGCCTGGGAAAAGAATATGATTGCTTCGTGATATTCCTGAAACGTCATTTTCAAAAAGCAACAAGTGTATTTTTCTTGTCTTCTCTGGTGATATCTGCTGCTTATTCTGATAGAACAGGAGTTCTTGAGGGGGGCAGAGCAGTAGGAGAGGATTATTGTACACATGCTGCACAAAGAGCGGGTATTAGTCATGTTCAAATCTATTGCTGCACCTAAGATATTCCACTTTCATAGGTAACAAATAGTATTTCTGTACAGTGAGCTAATCTAGCTGAGCTCTGCTTGAGTGTTTTTCTTTTCAGCCAAGTTTATGTCATTTCATCAATGAGTGTCATGCAGCTGACGGGCATCGTGAGAAAATTGGTCTTTCTTTGCCATTCTGAAATCTTCATGATTTCCAATGTTTCCTAAGTTGTTTATTGACTTTAAGGAAGCCACAGCTATTGATGCTAAAAGAAATATGTAAAAATTGGTAAGTAGAAGGAGGTAATTTTTTATTCATTCATTTTCAGCAAGAACAAGTATCAACAATGTATGCTTTATTCAAAAACATTCAAAACTCCCTAGATTTTACAGAAATCTTTAAGATTTAGGAATTATAGAAGCTATGTATGTTAAACTTAAGTTGATCACAGTGGAAAAATACAAAGAAATGATTTGAAGAATGTAGAAATTGGGAGAGAATGGAATGGAAGTCAAGGGAAGGGAAGGGGAAGGGAGTGGAGGGCTTAATGAGGGATGCTTTTTAGAAAAGTTAGTTACTGAGCTTATAAGGATGAATTGGAATTATGTAGGAGGAAAGATGAGAATTCAGAGACATCTCAGGCAGAAAATATAAGACCAGGATACATGCACTCAATATTGAGAAAAGTTGTTTGTGTTCTATGAAACAGAATCAATGCTTCCAGTACAGTAAATGCAGGATGTGATGCCATAGATTATAGTAGTGCTATTCAGACTTTAGTGTGTATTCAAATCATTGTGGAGCTTGTTAAAATGCAGATGGAGACTCTTAATTTTGATTCAAGTTTGGTCGAAATTACAGATCATTTTTTGCAAATATATCTATCAGCAAGGGCTAAGGCCAAGAGAGGACAGGGAACCTACATTAATTAGTACATTTCTGAACATTATAAAGTGTTTCTTTGTGGGTGCTGCTGGGTTGACGCACAACTCTTTTGAGAATTAGGTTCACATATATCCACCTCTTTGCATTGGCCAGGATTAGGTGAAGAGAGAGACCCACTGATCTATGTCACCAAATTCAAAAGGATAACAAAATGGGAACATTTAAAAAGTCTCAAGTTTCATTTTACTTCAGACTCTCGGGTCTCTGTCAGGTCCCCTTCTGATCCTGTAGGTAGTTATTCTTCATCTGTTTTGTTCATCATAAATATCTGCATTCATTGATGTTTTGAAACAAGGTATGAAAAGGTCCCTTATCTTGCCTACTGACCTTTTGGTGCTTCACTGAATTTTTCATTGGAGGCCAGTTGAGAAATTCTAATCCAGTTTTGCTCTAAAGTCTTGGACTCTAGTTATTCTCCTGCTTCTTCCTCCACCTCTTCTTCCTCTTTTTCCTAAACTTTTCTTCTTCCTCTCCTTCTTCCCCTTCTCCTTCTACTCCTTCTTCTTCCCCTTCTCCTTCTACTCCTTCTTCTTCTCCTTCTCCTTCTTCTTCTTTTTCTTTGCAGGTGTCGGAAACACTGAGCTGAATCCCCAGCTCAAACCTCTGCCGGTGAAACTACATTTCTGGTGTAGGTAGTGACTGCACATTTGTATAACACAGTGTCTTCAAGAAGACAAGTCTAGACATTGGCTAAGTGCACTGGCAAACTTGAGTTTTTTTTTTATTTTTTTCTACTGCCACTTTCCTTGTCAGAGGTTCTTTCCAAAAGAGTAAATTCTGTCTGTACTAAAATGTAACAATGGATTTCTGATCTCATTTCAATCATTATAATCTGTATTTCTTCTTCTTCTTCCTCTTCTTCTTCTTCTTCTTCTTCTTCTTCTTCTTCTTCTTCTTCTTCTTCTTCTTCTTCTTCTTCTTCTTCTTCTTCTTCTTCTTCTTCTTCTTCTTCTTCTTCTTCCTTCTTCTTTCTTCTTCTTCTTCTTCTTCTTTCTTCTTCTTTCTTCTTCTTCTTCTTCTTCTTCTTCTTCTTCTTCTTCTTCTTCTTCTTCTTCTTCTTCTTCTTCTTCTTCTTCTTCTTCTTCTTTCTTCTTCTTCTTTCTTCCTCTTCCTCTTCCTCTTCCTCTTCTCCTTTCTTCTTCTTTTAGACAAAGTCTCATTTTGTAGTTCAGGCTGTCCCTGGGCTCACAATGGAGCCCACACAAACCTCAAACTCAGCAAACCTCCTGTCTCCTGAGTGCTGGATGACAGGTCTGAGACACCATGCCTGGCACTGTGGTATGTGGTAGTGATTGCTGCTGGGCATAGAGTCATCAAGTCCGGTATTGTTGTATGTGGTTACTGGGATCAAGCCAGGGACCTTGTGCCTGTTAGGCAGGCGCCAGAACCTGAGCTAAATCTCTGGCCCTGTACTGTATTTTCAGGAGGTAATATGTGATTTATGAATGGACAGAAAATTGCTGGTTAGAATGTTTGTAGATGAGATTCACTCAGCATGTACAGGTCAGTTTATGTGAATTATAAAAGTAAATTGATTTTAAGGGTGATGTACAAATATAAGAATTAATAAAATATTCATGAAGAATACAATTAAAACATTTACTTTTCTTTCATCTGATGAAACAGAATGAACAAACCAGGTCCATATGTAACCTTATGTCTATGGCAGTAACCTTCCCCCCAGCTTGGAACTCAATAGCGACCACTTGTGCCCTTTTCTCCCATGTGTCCTAAGCACAAAGTAGGACAAGTGCGGGTGTTTGCAGGCTAGACTCCTTCCTGTCCTGGGGCTGGTGCTCTGCTGCCACAGGCATCTTCCAGCAATGCGCTGACCCTTCTGCTGAACAGCACTTCAGTTTCCTACCTAGCACCAACCTTCAGTTCTTAGGGCTCAATTCTTAGAAAGTGATGCAAGATGTTAAAAACACCAAATTGATAGGCAGGGGGAAATAAGTCTTTTTTTATACTTAAATAAAAATCAAGGAATTACATTAAAATAAACTTAAAAAAATGAGAATTGGGCCAGAGGGTTAGCGCAGTGGTTCCAGCGCCTGCCTCGCAAGTGCAAGGTCCTGAGTTCGATCCCTGGTAACCACATACCATGCTGGGCATGGAGATTCACACCCACCAGCAATCAATAACACATACCACAGTGCCGGGCATGGTGGCTCACGCCTGTAATCCCAGCACTCAGGAGGCAGAGACAGGAGGATTGCTGAGTTCGAGGCTTGCCTGAGCTACATAGTGAGCTCACGGCCAGCCCGAACTACAAAGTGAGACCCTGTCTCAAAAAAAAAAAAAAAAAAAAAAAAAAAAAAGAGAATTAACTTGTGTCATATACTGGTGCAAGTTTCCCAATGTTAAGTGTGATCATGAGGTGTATATAAAATGTACCAATAAATAATTCAATTTAAAAATAAAATTTTAAAAGTCATATGTTGTCAAATAGAAGAAGGTCAGGGGTTCAGTTTTGCCTTCAGTAAATTAATTTTTCCCTGTGAACCTCAATTTCTTATCATAAAGTGGAGAATTAGCTCACCTCACTTTTTTTTTGTTTTGTTTTTGACAGGGTCTCGCTTTGTAGTTCAGGCTGGCCCTGAGCTCACTATGTAGCCCAGGCAAGCCTGGAACTCAGCAATCCTCCTGCCTCTGCCTCCAAGTGCTGAAATTACAGGTGTGAGCCACCACGCCTGGCACTGTGGTATATGGTACTCATTGCCAATGGGTGTGAGTTACCATGCCTGGTACTGTTGTAAGTGGTTACTGGGGATGAAACCAGGGACCTTATGCTTACTAGGCAGGCATCGGAACCACTGAGCTAAATCTCCAGCCCAAAGCCTTGAATTATTAAAATGATAGAAATCCAGTGGTGATATTCTTCAGTGGTTTATTAAAGGTTGTATTTACTAAGCTGAGATTCTTTTGATATACATATCAGATTGTTTCCTCAAAGAATTTGTATTTTCCTGAAATATAAAAAGACAGAAAACTTTTCTTTTTTAAAATTGTGTTTATTGGTACATTTTACATATATATCATGATCACTTTCAATGTAAAAACAGTGTATGCCTATACATGATGTATCTTGATTCTCATAAACTCTCCTTCCTAAAGCTTTTGGAGGTACCTTGAAGAAGAGTTTTGGTATCAAGTAGATATTCAGAAATTGAAGTGAATACACAAGATCAGGAAGACACGTTTATTACCTTGAGTCTTCATACCTGCAACAAAGAAAGCAAAAGGGAGAACATAGATGATCTAGGCATTTTAAATGAGTGAAAACTTGAAAGAACTTGTGGATGATTCAGAATGCAAGGCCATTGAGGTTGTACTCTTAGTGATTCCTCCCATGTGGGTACTGATCATGTAGGGATTGACACCATGCTCTCAATGCTATGCGGAGTATGTAAAGAGTACATCTTGGAGACACACATCTTGGGTTTGCCTTTAATTGGCTCAAACACCTCAGCATATGGTGTGGCTCATAATTCATTTTTAAAAGCTGTTTTGTTAAATTCACTTAAAATGTAAAACTGTTAATTTCTCTACAAGTCTATCAGATGGCAGAACGAAACATAAATACATGTGAGAAGAAGGAAACAGAGTCTTTGTAAAATTTGGCAGCTCTGAGGGCCAAGGTTGGAGGATGATCACCTGGATGTGAAGCTAGCGAAATAGGTAGGTGAGAGGGTGTCTACTGTCAGAACAGCACTACGAGTGAAGACTGAGCTTTCTGTGCTCCATAGACAGTTCAAAACAGAGAATGGGCTTGTAGTGGAAAGAGATGGTGGATACAGTTGTATAGTTACAGTGGGATCAGATTGGGGATTTTAGATTTTATTATTTAGAAAATTGCCAGGATTTAGTTTTAGAAAAATACCATGGATGAATTAAAGTATAAGGAAATTAGAGGTAAAGTTTGCACAGAGGAAGTTGCTTTACTAGTTTTGTATACATTGATTTAATAGCTTCGGTACATATATGATAGATTTATAAGGATCTAATTTAGAGGTATTTTCGTGGAGAGAGCAAGGCATTTTGAGAAAGATATGTGCATTTAAACTTGGCTTCTCCTACCTTCTGACTGTATGTGTTTGGTAAAGTGATTTGACTTTTTGAACCATGGTTTCTTTATCTACAGATGAATGTACAACTCCTCCACTGTGAGAAAGCTAATAGAACAGAGTAAGATTGATGTCCAGCCTATATTGCTTAGCTTTCCTTCAATGGACCTGCAAGTCCCAGCTCCTTTTGTAGCTCAAATATTTTGACTCAACCAAAGAGTTGATCCACAGAAAGTTGAAATTAATTCATCATGAGGATAATTAAGGACAGTTATCTTGTTACTCAGATGGCACCAAATCTTTATCTTGTGTTCTTCTCTCATCCTGTGTGCCCCTCTAACCCCTATTTGTCCTTTCTTTTGGGCTATAACTTGATTGTGTCTCTCATAGTTAATGTTTTGAAAATTTAACCCCCACCAGAAGAATGTTGAAATACAGGTCCTAATAAGAGGACATTGGGCCATGAGGGCTCTGCCTCTATGAATGGGTTAGCTATTTTTGTAGGAGTTAGTACATCATCCTGAGAGTGGCTTGTTACAGAACTTAGTTTGATCCCCTCTTATTCTCTGGGTCTCTCGTGCTCTCTGACTCTTCATTTTCTTGCCTGGATGATAAGGCAAGAAGCACCCACCTGGTGCTGCTGCCTTAAACAGGGGTCTTACTCTCCAGAACTGTGAGAAATAAATCTCTTTACAAATCACCCAAACAGTGAAATTCTACTATAACAACACTAAGCAGAATGAGACTGTGGGTTTTTCTCTATCCCTTCCTCGTAGGAAAACACAAATTCCTTCCCTCTTAGGAACATTTGTGAATTCTCCTCAGACACTTGGATGTGGATACTGCTCAGCCTTCTTGGATAGAGTATGATTTTGTCTCACCAAGACAGTAGGAACTGGTAGCGACATCTTTTTGTGGATTAAGCAACTGCTTCCCACAACTTTCCAATTTATAATCACGAAAGCATATTTCTATTGCTTTTTTTCCTTGATGAATTTAACTTTAAAATGAGAAAAAGCCTGACTTTCATACAGAGAAAGAAATGATGCATTCACTTTCAAAGTAAAAAGAAGCACATTTTAGAAGGAAGAGTACAACATTTGGACAGAGTCTAGGTGTTCAAAGTTATGCTTTACTATTTATACACCAGATGCGAGTGAAACCTTGGAATAAGTAAGTCAGCCTGTTTCAGCTTTTGCACCTTTCTTCATACTTAAAATGGGAAAATCATAAGTTCTGTATTACCAAGTTGTTGAATTAAATGAAGGATCTTATGTAAAGCTCCTGACATATAATAAGTAACATAGCAATATAAGTTAAATTCTGAACTCAAACTACCTTTGAAATACTAGGTCCTCCACTTATCAACTATTAACTGTTCATTTGATAACTGATTTAATTTTGTACCATTTTCTCAATCTATAAAATATGCACAATAATGCAATGAACCTCCTTATATTCTCCTAAGGAAATTAATTCCAAGGAAGAGCTAAGAAGTACCTGTAAGGTTCCCAGTAAGTCCTCACTAAAAACAAGTTATTGGTATTTTTAAACTACTTATTTCTGTAGTTTGGCTTCTGTAATTCAGACTGTTAAATTTTCTTTTGTAAATATCTTTCTTGCCATACCCACTTTTCCTGCCTCCTCCTGTGGAAGCTATTCGAGTATAGATTCCTATACCCTGCTTACATTTCCGAAAACTTTCTCCCCCCCTGCTATCTCTTCCTTTAGGCACAGTCTCAGAGCAGAACCTACCACTGCTCTGTTCCCACCCAAATGGAAAGAAGCAGTAATGAGTGGTTTTATCTGAGAAGATTGTGTTACCAGGAGTTTCTGTCCACAGTCAGGGGTGATTCAATAGTTAGGTGAGATGCAAACACAGCAGCCCAGGTATGTCCATCATCCCCGGATGCTTGGCTGGAAGGCGAGGGCAGGAGCATCTGAAACAGCAGGTAAAATGGCATCAGGCAGCATGCTGAGGCTCAGGACCAGAACTCCCATTCTGTCTGGTGAGAAATCCACAGGAATAAGCCACTTCTTTTATTTGGAAAGATTAATAGAATCCAGGATACAAAGGGGGAGTCAGTTGTGCAAACCAGAGCCTGGCTATTTCACAACTGGTGACTAGACAAAAACAAAGCAATGCTGAGTTTCCATTGACTAAAGAGTCACTGATGAGTTTGCTCTACTTCCGTGGAGAAATCCACTACATCTATGTGTTTTTAGATTTGATAAGAATAAGAAGGAAAATAACTTTGTCACCTATAAAACCTACAGAGAAAGGTTGAGTGAGGTGTCTGGAGATCCATGGATCAGGCTCTCTGGCAAGTAATGGTTAGGCAATACACTTAACATCTGAATTGCAACAGCATGAAATGGAAGGCTGAGGGTTTAATGTTCCTTTTTCTCGGACATAAAATGCCATTAAAACTGAGGAGAGAGTGGAGAACGCAGTTAGGGTTTAGGAGGCTGCTCTGTTTGTGTATAATATTAAAGGTGTAAAGGATCATAATGTGTAAGAAATGATTGTTAATATTAGAGGCTTGAGGAAAAATCTTGTGTGAAATAGTTGAAGTAAAAACGGAAACTTTCGAAAATATGTTTGCATCTAGTTTATGTTTCGGATGCACTTCAATGGAAACTTAACCTAAATGCATCATTATTAGTGCTGCTATAAAACTCTTAAGAAATAAATGAATTCTGTTTCTCTGGCATTATTTAAACTTACACATAGCTCTCGCTACCTAAGAAAAATGCAGAGTTTTAAGGTTTATGTGAAGATGAAATAGGCAAAAAGAAGAAACTAGAAAAAGAATACTAGAGTGCAAGCTCAGTCTAGGACTTTCAAAATTTTACATGCCAAACTGTGCATATATCTTTGCTAGCATCTAAATGTGCAGTGACTGAGTGTACGGAGCATACCACAGCACTGGTACCCGGAGTGTACATGGAAGGTTAAACTGCATTCTGCAGCTCTTTATACCATATACTAAAACAGAAAAAGGCAGTGAGGATTGCATTTCTTAGGCTCTCTTAGGAGTTGAGAGCTTGCAACTAGGTCCGTCCACTAAAACAAAGGGAGACTGTGAACCCAGTTCATAAAGTATCCTAAAACCTCCATTTCTGTGTCTCAGAGCCAGTCATCGAAGGACTCTATTCTGAACGGTCTTCATTATCTGTGACTTACCTTTCTCTGTATCATCTGTTTTTCTTTATCTCCTTGAGGTTCTTAAGCATTATTTATACTGTTTACCGATTTTTTTTGATTTTTCATATAATGTGGTATTATTTCATGACATTCTGTATCAGTGACATTTTTTTCCTTTGGGATATAGTCACTTTGGTTAAATTTGTTCATGCCTCTATTTACAAAGGTAAAAGTTAACTAGTCTAATAAGCTTAATGGGCAACAAGAGTTTATGGTATAATTATCTCTCATTTTTAATTAATGTTAATAATTTATCATTAAATACCAAAAGAATTTAAACTAAGTTCTCTAACCTGAGGGTATTTGGAGGTTCATTTTGTCTTGTTTTTCTGACTTTGTTTCTATCCCTAATCATCATCAATATTCCAGTACACACTTTTTTTCAAGACAAAAAAAAATGAGTCTTCCTTGCCTATTTAATCTGCAGGGTATGTTTCTGCCTCTAGCCTTTCTTTATACTGAGTGAACAACCCTCTAAAAGTCACCTCCAAATAGAACTCTTTCCTAGACTAACAGATTCACTTCTATCCTTGGTCTTCCTTCTAATCCTTCACCAAATTCATCCTCCTCTTTTGCTGTGTGGTAGCTTTAATAAAATTCATTGAAAAAAGGGTGTCCATACAAAATGAACCAAGCACCAAGAATTTAAAAGAATAAAATCCCTTCTGTATCCAAGAAATGCATTGTGCTATCAGCATAAATAACAACTATAATATAATATGAAGATATCATATAAGGAATAATATTCAGTAGAAAAGTTTTATCTCTGACTAGCTATGTATGCCTTTGCTGTTTTAATAGATACTGTTTTGTTTAAAGATGCTGCTGTATGTGAGGATTATTGATGACAGTATTTTAAATGTGCCTAGGAATCTGTGTGAAGCTACTCACACAGCCCAAGTTAGCCTGCTGTGTGGTAAGAGAAAAGGCCCATAACTTCTGTCATGCTGATATGAGAATTCTTACTCAGAAAACACTGCTCTCATTTATATAATCAATTAGTAATTAAGTGACTTACATAAGAAATCATGTAGCAATAGTAATAATAGCTCACATTTATTGACACTCACCAAATGTGATTATTGTACGTGCATGCACTGAATGTTATTTTATCCATGTGTCTGTAACCTGTAAAAAACACACTAAATATTAAATATTATTTTCTCCTTTCTGCAGATGAGGAAGCTGAGACCTAAAATAGTTCTCTGACCAGAACAACTAATCTCCAAAATACTAAAGAAACATTTTCAGTGCACCTCCTGAATGTCTACCTTCTGTCTTGTGTTGTCTTTCAGTGAAAGCGCATATCAGAACTAATGAAAGCACACATTAGGATGCTCCTTTAGTGGACTGCTCATAAACTGTCTCATTAATTTTGTGGCTCCTTGATGAATCAGAATTGCTCTGATATTATCCACCATGGGTCCCATTTTGCTTTCTTGTTCCAGTTCCTTAATCAAAAAGAGAATTTGATAAAAGTTTCCTGCTCAGTGATAAACCACAGAGGAAATCTTTTGAACCAGTTGGGTTTTAAGTTTTTGAATACATTATTATTCAGTTAAAACAGTTCTGCTCATGTGCAAGGCAGATCTTAGTGTCCATGATAGTCCTTCTAGGGCTCTGATATAATCAGGTAATAATAGAGATTTTTTTCTAAAAGGCTACCAACTCTGAAAAATTAATGTTTTATTTACTTTTTAATGAATAGCCATCTTAGTAATGATAATTACTATCTATTCCAGGACAGTTCTAAGAGTATCCTTGAATATATTTGTCTAGATGGTTTTTATATCAGATTTTTGAGGTATAATTCTTAGAGATACACATTTTCATGTATTTTTACAAATATATATTACATTTATACATATATTATACATAATATTTATTTTATTACATATAACATATTAGATCTTTATTTATTTCATTATATATTATATTTATAAATATATATTACAAAATATATTTTATATTTACATAAATATATTGTAAGTACCAGTATAATTTTCTTTAATGCCTAGTATCTCCAAATGTGAAAGAATTAGAAACACAGGCCTTTAGATTCAGTGCAGATTTTTAAAAGAGGGATAATTTCTATTAGTACACTTTTGCAGTATGTAATAATTACACTCACTGTAGATGATTACTAAATGTACATTACACTTTTAATTCCCTTCATTTCCCCCCCACCCTACTTTGATTTTTTCAGTGTTAGTCAAACACAAGCAGAAGCTTACTGGGCTGCTAGTGTATTTAAGATTAAATGAGATGAATAAGATTGTGAAGGTTTCCTATTCTCCACGTGAAATCACAGCAAGAATGAGGTTACCTTCAATTAAAAATAGTCCTTCACACCCCCTTTTCCTCTTGCTCTTGGACACTGAATCTTACAGAATGGTGAAAAGTAAATGTGTATGGCTTAGGTAACATAATCTATAGTATTTTCTTACAGAACCTTAGATTTACTAAAATAAATCATAACTACAATTTCATAAGTTTTTGTGATACTAATCTTTCTGGTTTTGGTGGGGTTTCAATTTGTTTACTTTTATTAAGTATGCCTATGTATAACTAAAATTTTAATTTTTCAAAAGTAAGATAAATATACCTTTAATATATTTTACTTACCTTCCTAACATTAAAAACATCTTTAAGATCAAATATATGCTCTAAAGTATATACAAAATATATGTGACATATTCCATTTTTAAGAAGTAATTATAAATTATTTTATATTCTCCCATGCATTTAATTTATAGATATAAAGTTATTATTTCTGCACTGAGACTAAGATAAACTTCTTATGAAATACAGCGGTAGGAATAATTAATGGATGAAGAAGCATAAATAAATGTAACACTCATTCAACACTTTTCAAAAGGACAAATTTAATCAGTGCACCTGCAGTTGATTGCTATTTTTTAATATATATGCCATAGACCACATATAGAATGAGGAGGAGGTACATCACTATTGCATCTTGAAATATGAATAAGAAGATAAATATATGAAAGTAAAAGAATGAATTAGAAGTGCGATTATAGCATTTTCCAGGAAGTTAGCCAGACAGGTTTTAAATACGTTTAGATCTATTAAATTAAACTATGAGTGAGTCGTTGTCTGGAAAATAATTCATGTTAAAGTATCAACGTGGATCTAGTTGGCAAAGAACTCAATCATATAATGTCTTCTACTGCAATCAGAAAAGAAAGAATCCTTGGAATACAGTTATGCTTTATAAAGAAAGGTAGGGATTGCTTTGCAGAAAAAAAAATGAATACAACTAGTATACATTTCATTAAACAATACTAATGAATGTATCAGGGAGGAAACAGCCAAGAGTCACTTTACCCTAAAATAGTAGGAAAGCTTATCTGATCAACTTAATATATTAATTTTTGTTTGCTCAAAAGAATTTCCTTTGATAAGTGTCATATGAACCTGCTCAACTTTAGGACCCATAACAGATGATGGAGCGTCATCTTTCCTCCTAGTTAAAGCATCCAAGCAAGGCAGAGTGATGGTTGGCATCATGATAGCTTTGGCACTGGAGTCCCTGACTTATTTCTGAAGTGACATCTGCTGTCATCAGATCAATATAATTATTTTCTAAATGGGTACATCTCAGTACATTCACATAAACCTTTTTGCAAGATAATTAGATCTATTTTAGAGACTGATGCTCATTTTTCCTTGAAATACATCTATCTTTGCTGCAGGTCTGCTCCACAGTAATAGTTCATTAGACTAATAAAACTAGCAACACTTCTTCCTTCCTCCCTTTTTCATTTCCTTTGGGAGCAGGTACCCTTGAATCCTAATACATGTCAGAACCTTGGCTAAATGGTGCTTGTGTTTTATTTTCAATCATCACAAGGAGCAAGAATGTGATTTTTACTTTGTAAATGAGATAAGAGAGGTCCACTAGGTGACTGTTTGCCGTATGGCAGTCACGCAAAGAGTGCATGGCTTGGAATTGCCAGGTTGTCCTGATGTTACTAATTTCAAAGCAGAGCCTCCAGTCCTCCCTTAGTCCTCATTAGTGATACTGTTCAAGTGTTCACTCTTGTGCAACTGCTAGTACTTCAGAAGCAGAATCCTGCAACTTTAACACATTCAAACAAAACACTCTTCCAGTCACAAATATTGTATAACAAATTAACATGACATACAAACACTCTCTCTATGGTGTCCAGATCTGACACACAACAGCCAGTACATCACATATAAAACAACCCCACATGCACTGCATGTAGTTCACCTAAACTATGGTGTCTGGTAGCTTTGGCGCATTTTTAATTTGTAATACTTTCAATTTAGATTTGATTTATCAGGACATAGCTCCCTCATAAGGCTAGAAGTACCTGAAGTCTAAAATGACACCATGTCTTATTTGGTTTCCTGTTCCTGGGACAAAATATTGGACCTTAGCAATTTAATGAAGGAGAGGCTTAATTTGGCTCATAATTTAATTTCATGGCTAACTGGCTGCAAGATAGAAACAGGATGGCAGAGGCATTCAGCAGAGGACAAAGTGTTCAAAACATGACAGCCAAAAAACAATAAGAAAAGAAAAATAGGGGCCCAGAGTATACCTTTAAATGTGACATCCCTAATGACCTCCCTCTCCAATCAGACTTCACCTAATGGAGCTATAAATATAGTGCACCCATAATCCAATCATGTTTCAACTACATGACACCTTAGTTGGAAATTTAAAAAGTAAAATATAGCATTCTTCACTGGCTCCCAAAAAGTTGATGTTCATCTTACTATACAAGATGCATTTAGTCTGTTTCTTAGAATCACCAAAACCTTAAAGGTTCCTATATTACTGAAAAAGCCAGGTCCAAAGCCAATTCATTGGCTCAGGGCAAACTCTTCAGGGACTGTAAAAATTTAAAAAGAAAAATACAATGGCACAACATAAGCATTCCCATTCCAAAAGAGAAGATAGGAGTATAGAGAGAAACCAGACAAAAGCAAGACCCAATACCAGCAGGACAAACATTAGTTCTTGTATGTCTCTGTTTCACACATAGAGTGGGTGGACAAGCATATATTCCAAGGGATTTGGGTAGCTTTTCTCCTGTAGCACTGCCCATTGCGATTCTCTTATATTTCCTTTCGGGCTATTGCTACTCACAGCCTCTGGCTTTCCTCAGTGCACATTCCATGTCCTGACATCTCCAATTTCTTGAGTGTTTCACCGCACTGTCACAGCTTTATGTGTTGCCCCCTCAGAAACACACTGATTGACCTCCAAGACTTTCTTCTGAAACCTGGATAAAAGCCATATCCCCACAATGCTTACATTCTTCATTATTATAAAATCAGAGTCACATGGATAATGCCAAGGTTGGCCACCAGCTCAAGCAGTAGCCAGGTTCCCTTGGGTCATGGGTACAGTGACTTTTAAGTGCCTTGGTGACCAAGCACTGTGAAACAAACAGTAAATCAATTTTCTGGTTGTCCTTTTGATGTTGAATACTTCCTTCCAGGTCATGTCCTCAGGGCCTCTCCTCATCTGACCAGGCTCCACCTCTGAACAGCAGTAAGCTACTGAACCCATTAATGGGTAAATCTACTAATAAATATAGTGTCCCATGTCCTAATAAGCTTCTAAACACATGAGACTTTGTGGGGACATTTTAGATGTGAACCAGAACATATCAATACTGCAAAAATTGTGGATAAAAAAGAGGTGGAAACAGTCCTTGATAATACCATTTGTCCACCATTTTAACTAATGAGAGATACTTTTTTCTCTGAGCTTTCATTACATAAGATACCTTTCTTCTGTAGTCCATTTGTCTAATATTTGAACTTCAAAACACTTTAACTTTCTATAGCACCTCCCTTCAATATGCAAACTCCAAAGCATACTTGTCTCCATCTCCTGTGTAGATGTAGACTAACTCACAGTAAGATATCTGTAAATTTCTATGAAAAAAGAATAAGAAATGTAGATGTAGCTTGTGGCCTATTTCTAAGGTAAAGTGATTTAAATAATAATTACAGGATTCATATTATGATACAGAAAAAAGCCATATACACATGTTTAGGGTTCTAGTTGTACATTATGGTTTATTCCTGCATAGCATTCTATGTAATTTGAAAACAGTAGCAAAGAAATGACGAAGATTGCTCTCTGAGAACATAAGTGCTATGAAGACACCCAGATCCTCATCACCAGTAGACCACCTAGGGTGAAAAACAAGATAAATTAATTCTTAGACAGCCAGTATCATTCCTTGCCTTTAAATATATTCAGTGTATCTGCCATCAGCTGTGGAAATGGATCGCTGGGCAACCAACTATCTCCAGAAACACTTTCAGATAAGATGATGATTTTGCCCTATGAATTGTATTTTTATGTAAACTACAGCCCAAATATAGTTGAGTTGCAGTCAGAGAACACATTCATCTCCAAATTATGCATTGAGATGCATCTGATGACCTTGAAAGTAAATCTATTTGGAAGGGTTTAGTGCTCTCTTAAATAGGCCTATATTTTTAAATATATTATGCTTCTGTGTAAAATATAACAAAATATGTGCAGCTATTAAAAACTTAAAATCAATGCTTCAAGTTCCATATCATAAAAAATGAATTTCCATAAAATATGCATAACAGAGACATGGGTACTATGGAGAAGAGCAGCTTTTTAAAATTATAAAATGCTTCTATTATTTAAAAGACTTTTTTCATTGCTGTTATTGTCATTGTAAGTGGAAATCTCCTTTTATCCCTTAAACTACTGAGGTAGCAACATGTATTTTTGTTATTTTTTTGTAAGTTTGGAAGGAATGACAATTCTGTAGACAGACTTGGCAAGTAAACAAGGCTCCTCTTTTGATAAGCATAAGTAACTGAATTAATTAGAATCTTTTTATTTTCTATTCAAGGAAGCTACAATTTCTAAGATTTGCCCCTATCATATGAATACTCATATATATGTCTGGATAATAGCTCACTGTATTAGTTTTAAAAGTTCATTAATTAGTAAATTGACTCCTGCCATTTTATTTGAATAGGTTTTTCATTAACCCAGTTTGCAAGTTTTGTTTAATAAAGTAACTTGAAAATAAAACGTCTCTCTCGCTTTCATCATGAACAGTTGTAAGCACTGGGAAAAATCAATGCTTGCCTATTATCTTATTACATTAATTTAAGAGAACAAAAGGAGGCAGGTCATGTCCTCTTACAACACTAGAAAGACGTTTATAAATCCTTTGAGATTATGCCAATCTCAGTCTTTCAGGTACCTTTTCAGAAAACCTTTTTCACAAGCAAAATAAAAGCAACTCTACTCATATTTTACTCTCTCAGATGCTAAAAGAACTCTTTGGAAGTAGCTAGAGTGGACCAATTAAATTTATTTCCACTTACTATGGCTCGTAGAGGCACAGACAGGGTTTTTCCAAGGTGGCTAGATTTAGGGTGCATGGTACTGGGATCGAGATTATGATGCTGAGATTGATTCATGATGAGATAATAGGACTAAGGTTTCCCCAGCCTGGGTGTGAGTGTTACCCTCCATTAGGGTGGGTAGCCAGGATGATATAAAGGGATAGAAAGAAGTTTGCCCCTTGTACTTTTTGGTTGCTGCTTGCTGCCTTTTGCCTGCCATGAACTGTTTCTGTCTGTAATTCCTGTCTGCCAAACATCCTGCCTTGGAGTGAGCCAACTATGAACTAAAACCACTATAAACTTGGCAGCAAATAAATCTTTCCCCCTTTAATTTCAGATTTTGTGTATTCTGTCTGAGCAAAAAGAAAAAGACCTACTAAATGCAAAATTCTTGTTAAGGTTTTTATTCTATGGTTAGAAACTGGATTTCTGAATGTAACTGATATACAAAGAACTGCCTCAGAATGAATGTTAGTTAGGAAATTTTATTTTATTTTAGCAATAAAATATTCCAGAAATAGGAGAAAAATATGTTTTATGAATTTGAACATGCCATAATATTGTAAAGTAAGCCAAACTTCTACTTGGGGTATCTCTGTACAATTTTACTTGGAGTTAATTTTGTGCTTTGTGGACTTCTTATGTTTTACCATTTAAAAATTGTAAAATTTTGTGATCTTTGCCTTAAACCTTTTACTCATGTCAGCCATCTATTCACTTGAACCCTTTATTCATATGAAACATAAGCATGATCTATTTACTCTCAACAGGGAAGTCACTTGAACAAAGCAAATGAAAGATAAGTGATTCTATCTTTTACAATTACAAATTTTTCTGTGATTAATCCAATAGTTTTACAGATTGCTCTAATCTTTAAAAAGGTTTAATTTTCACTGTAATCTTTGTGACTATTTTGACTCTATTACCCTAGTGCAACTCAATTCACAGACCTACGTGGTACAGTCTACTTGTGGACATGTACCATGTATTGTAACATTTCTGTTTTGCAGATGATAAAACTGTGTCAAAAATAAAGTTCCACTCCTAAGTATAAATATTAGGAATTATCTCAATTTTTTCCCTAAATCTTTCTCTACATATGAAATTTGCTGTACTGTGAAAACAAAGAGAAAGATTGTGTTTATTTTTTAATTCTTACTTAATCTCAATTCTTTTTTGAAAAACATTTTTTGTTGCCATAATTGCAGGATTTTTGAGACTCACTATGAGTTAAAGATGGTTGAATCCCTTCCCCCAGTGAAATGATACAGAAAGATTTCTCTCAGCAATCTTTCTGGTAACAATTCAGCTGTCTAACATTTAAAAAAATGGATTATGTATGCAAATCCTTCTGCTATGTCAACAAAAGACATACAAGAGACAAAGCAGTACTCAGCAATTTAAACCACACTAAATGGTAAATGGAACGTGAATCTTTGCCAAAGAAATGGGTTCTTTTATAGCTGTTATCTTAAAATTGCAATTAAGTCCCAAAGCTGGTGCCATTATTGATTTAAGATTTACATCCATCAAATAGAAAGTTTATTGTATACAAAGTATTTGGCAATTTCATTTTTGCATGCGGAAGATGCTCTCAAAAAGTGTGTCATAGTTCTTGTTCACATGGATCTTACGGTTGGTTTACTGAATGAAACTCATTACACAGAGAACACAGAGAATATGTGGTATGAATATGTTTGTCTCTAAATATTAAGAAAAACCTAAGAAGAAAGTGAAGATATACATGAATCTGGAGTGAAGGGATGGGTAAGAAGTTCATTTCAAGAAGACAAGCTTCAAGGAGCAAGGCACTATAGCTTATTAAGAACAGATTATCAATCAGTATGAAACTGCTTGAGGAAATCTGTGGAAATGAAAGTGAACATAGTTCATCTGAGGCATTTTGGAAGTAGATAATATGAAGCTAAATAAGCATAGTGGAACTAAGGTAATGCAGACTGTCTTTAGCTGATGGAGTTTTTCTTTGCTCTAAATTTTCTGTTTCTCTCTCCTCAGATAAGTCTTCCTCAGACTTATACTCTGTACTTTTTATTGAACTATTCCATTAAACTCTTTTTCCTTTCTTCATTTCTAGCTTACTGAAAGTCACATATCATTCAAATTTCCACCCAGACGCTTTTCTGTGAATTATGTGTTACTAGCCAGCCCAGTTAAACTTAGCTATTTCATCCATTCATTACACAGTGTTTATATGGGCTGCCATGTCATGTTGAAAATGACTAGCTGTTTTCATACTGTCTACATTGGAGAGGAAAGTTGCTGTTTTTATATCATGTCATGGGATAGGTGTGTACTTTTTTTTTTTTTTTTTTGCTTTTTGAGACAGGGTCTCGCTTTGTAGTTCAGGCTGGACCTGAGCCCACCATGGTGCCCAGGCAAGCCGCCTCGAACTCAGCAATCCTCCTGTCTCTGCCTCCTGAGTGCTGGGATGACAGGCGTGAGCCACCATGTCTGGCACTGAGGTGTGTACTTTTGTGTAGATTCTTCTTCATAGCATTTATTGGATTGAGGGAAAAGAGTTTTTTTTAAATGCTTCTGGGATATAAAGCTGCAAATGGTAAAATGCATCCAAAAATAAAATAGGAGGGAAACTTTTTTTTTTTTCTGGAGTCATATCATTCTCACAATATGTAAAAGTATAAACATCATGATGTTCAGATCACACATTCAATCCTTGTATGATCTGTTATCTGTCTCTGTCTTGTGATTAAAAACAGCATGTTTTCTATTTCATTCAACCCTTTTATTAAAGTATTCATACTGGGTAGAAAAGTAGAAATACATTTCCCAGCAACAGAAACCAAAACAAAAGCAAAAATAAATAAATAAATAAATAAATAAATAGATAAATAAATAAATAAAAGAGAGAGGCTCAGTCATCTCCTCCTTTCAGAACATAAATTGTATTTTATAAAATAAGAACTGCTCATCTTTTGGATCCACTTATTTATTGCTTTTAACATTGAATCTTCCCACTTCATTGGATTATTATTAAAGCTACACATCATCTCAGAGGGGTCACAAAAGAACTTCTAAAAATATACACATATTTATTTAAGA
The DNA here is from genome assembly GCA_004025085.1 of Thryonomys swinderianus. Lineage (NCBI taxonomy): Eukaryota > Metazoa > Chordata > Mammalia > Rodentia > Thryonomyidae > Thryonomys > Thryonomys swinderianus. The sequence goes on along the minus strand of PVIC010001776.1, from coordinate 56,525 downwards.
ATGCATTAAATCACACTTTGGCCCATTCTATAAATGGACCAAAAGATCATGAAAGCTGTTCCTGTGTGAGGTCATCCTGGGTGTAGGAGACCGAGAAAGCTAACTCAGGTGGAGTGTGGGGACATCTTACTCTTATTAAACCTTTTTCAGCATCCAGGAGGAAAATAGCACCCTCATCTCTGATGTATTCAGCGGAAAATACTGACATGTTTTTGAAGTATTATTGGGAATACAGGGTGTTACTACAGTATCTTTTCTTCTGAATTCTTTTCTGTTTCTGATGTCTTTGTAATTAAGTGAGGTCTTCTGGTTGAACTTAAACCAATCATTAACCCGCATTTCACTATCTTCTTTTTTAAATAATTTATCGGTACATTGCATAAATACATCACAATTACACTCTACATTGAGAATTTGTACCAGCATATGACATGACTTCTCATTTTCCCCATTTCCTACCGACCCTAAAACCTCCCGCTCCTATATATACAAGCTTTGTTTCCTTTTTTTACCATCATTGTTTTCTTTCCCCTCATTACTTACCTCTAAACCCCAGTTCCCCTTGATTATTTACTATTTCACAGTATCTATCATGCATTCTACAACTCATTTTCAACTTCAGTTTCTCATATTAGAGAAAAGATATGATATTTAATATCTGTGACCTATTTATTTCACTTATGAGTATGTCCTTAAGGTACATCCATGTGAGTATAAATGACTTAACCTCATTATTCTTTATGGAAGAGTAATACTCCATTTTAGAAAAAACAAAACAAACAATCAAAACATCCTCTTATCCAGTCTAGAGTTGATGGGCATTTGGGTTGTTTCCAAGAATGAGCTATCACAAACTGAGCTGCTATGAACAAGGGTACACATATGTTGCTGTGGTACTCTCTAGACTCTCTTATGCTCCATGTCCAGACCATGCTAGCAACATCACACTCCCGGTTTTTCCCTATCTAATGTTTGTTTAGTCAGGGAATCTTGAAGATGGCAAGGCTACTGGCAGTGCAGGTCATGGCATGAAACAAGCCTCATATCCTATTCCTTCACAGTCTGGACCCACATTACACTGCACTTGAGAGAGACTATCATGTTTAATCACTGCAATGGTGGTGTCTTGAGAAATAGCTGTGAATAACAATAGTTATCCTGATTTAAGCAATAGAACTTCAAAGACCTTTTCTGTTATAAACAGTGCCTCTCAACAGGATCAATTTAACACTCTCCAGGCAATACCTGTCAAGATCTGGAGACATCTTGATTCGCGTAACTGAGAGGAAGTACTGGTGGAACCTAATGAGTTGAGGTCAGAGATGAGGCTAAACATCCTACAGTGTACAGAAGAGCACACAACAAAGAGTCCTCTGTTTCCAAGTGTCCATAATGCTGATGATAAGAAACATTTCTCTTAATAACAAATGGTACTGGAAGAGTTTGTCTTACTAAATATTACTTGCTGAAAAACAAGTGTTTTATTTTTTATCTCAAAAGGGACCAACCAGAACATACTCATAAGTGAAATAAATAAGTCACAGATGTGTATATATTGTATCTGTTCTCTGGTATAAGAAGCTGAAGATGTTGAGTTCTAGGATGTATGAAGGATATCATGAAATAGAAAATATTCAAAGAAAAATGTGGTGGAGGAGTGAGTAATGAGAGGTAGAGAAAAGCGTGATGGTAATAAAAAAGGGAAACAAAGTTTATGTATTTAGGGGATGGGGAGTTGGGTGGGTAGGAATGGGAAAAAATGAGAATTAAATTGTGTCATATAGTGGTACAAATTCCCAATATTGAGTGTGTATATACAATGTACCAATAAAGTAATAATAGAGTCTAATAGAATTTGAAATTTTGGAATATTCTTTATGCACTGAGTTAGTACTAGACCATAATAATTGCTACATAAAACTTGAGAAAATTTGAATTTACCATCAGGCAACTTACCATCATGTTTTCTTCCTGAACTCCATTGTTGCTGCTTATTTATCCCAACACACATACAGGAACATCTGAAGATATGTACAGAAATGTATACACCAACAATAAAACTTTTCTTGGTGTCCTAGTGTCTTTCAGCTTCTCACATTTGGGTATCTTACTAAAGACCATGATTCAGTAAGTGGTCAATCATTAATGCAAATTTTGTATCATCTCACATCATTTCTTATACATTTAATCATCCACGCTTCAGTCTCTTAAGACTTTGCAGTCTAAGACATTGCTAATACAATCAATAAAATATATGACAAATATTAATGCTGAAGTGTTGCTTTTAGGCTCTAAGAATACACTAACTTTTCACAGGATTTTATTATCTCACAAGATCAAGATCATGTTATAAAAAACATGGATTGAGGATTTTCAACCTATTGTTCTAGCAAGAGTACTAATTTACAAGGAAATTAAAGGGCATGAAATTCTCTGTACTTCAATTTCATTGCATGCCATAGAAAACAATTGAACCACATCATTTCTAAGCTTCATTTTGACTAATTTAAGGATACAGTCATTCCAAAAATTCTGAATACACTTTTCTTTGTACAAAATTTGAAACTGACATTGGAGATTTGTATCAAATTTGAGACTGGCATTGAAGATGAATAAGAAAAGCATCCCCTTTCCTTTTGGAGCTTACACTCCTGTGGCTTATGTGTAGAAATATGATTTAAGGTGCCAGAGCAGCTACTACAATGTCTTAGACAAAGTGCTGCTTTGAAGAATTATAAGTGCACTGGCAGTAATAACAAACATACACATGATTGTGTCAAGCTGTACAAGCTATTTTACTCATTGCAGAAAAAAGTGAGGTTATTGACCAAAGGGATTATCTCCAACTTTAGAAATCTAAAGTATCTTCTACAAAAGGGAAACATTTGTGGGAACTATTCAGGAAAATAAGAAGTTGAAGGATTAGGAAAAACATTAGGTTCCAAGAAGATTTTATGAACTGATCGACAAAAACAAATTTTATAATTAGAAAATAGTAGTTTTACTATTTTTAAAAGTGTATTACTTTGTTAGAGTTATCATAAAAATAAGACGAACTGGATAACTTAAACAACAAGTAGGTATTTTTCTTCAAAGTGAGGAGGCAAAATTAAGATGAAGGCTTTGGGGGAATTCTTTCTTTTGAAGCTTTCTCCCTCTCTCCTTGACTTGCAGCTGAGTTTCTGTACCTGTCTGAAAAGACCTTTGTTTGTGAACATCTGTATTCTTACTTCTTCTCCCTACAATGTTACATTGATTTAGGCCACATCCCTATAATTCCCTTTAACTTGAGTCCATGTCAGAAAGTAATTATGTTGTGAGTCACTGGGTGTTAGGTCTTCAAGCATATGGATTTAAGCAATGGACTTATGGATATAGCGGAAAAGGCTAGAAAGTGGTCAGATAGGAATTAAATATTGTTTAACTAGACTGGATATTCTATGTAGATTTCATTCAAAAGTTTAGAGACAGGTATTAGTTTCACTAAACGTTCCCTCAATAAGGTCAACTGGGCAATATGAAGATCAATGAAGACATGAATGTTGAGACAATTCTTTGATTAAAATTGAAATGCATCAGGAATTCACCATGGAAAGGAATCAAAAGATTATGTTTTATTTTGGTTTTTATTTTTTGTCTGTGTTTTGGTCTTTTGAGATAGGCCAGGTTCAAAACCGTGGCAATCTTCCTGCCTCAGCCTCCCAAATCCTGGGACTACAGGTGTGAGCTACCACACTCAGTGATTACCCAATTTTTTGTTCATCCCTCAGTGAGATCGTGGGAGCCAGAACCAGAACCAAAGGGTGTATATGACTCTGTAGGATTAGTTTTCTTGTATTTCTCATTCAGTTTGAGGCTCTGTAGGCCATCGGAAGCGGCCAGTGGTAGTCAGTGTATGTTTGGAGTTGTCAACTGAGGATAGATCGCTCATTAGTTTAGAGTGGTCAAAGCAACTTTACCACCACTTAGGTTTCAAGTGGTTCCAGTGTCTCTGGAAGAAGAGAAAATGAGGGTATGGAACCAAGGCATGAGCAAGTCCAGAGCTGTCATCAGAGTTTTGCAGAGGAGTTATTTTATGGCCTTTCAACTCACTGCTTGGGAGGGTGCAATCTGCACTCCTCAGGAGACCATGCTGTCAGCCCCACAAGTTCAGGGGCAAACAAGGCTGTATCACAAAGGGGTTTGTGAGGTCAGATTCTGCCTCAGGAAGCCTAATCCATGGCAAGGAAAAGATGCCTGGCCGGGATGGCTTGTGGAGTTCAGTGCGGAACACCTCAGTATTTTAGTAAAGCGAACACATAACCTAGGTTCCTACCTAGGCCCTGAGCGCAGTCCCTCTTCTGAGGTCTGTTCTCTGATCTCCCTCAGAGCAGGCCATGTTCCAGTGAAAGTTCTCCCGTCTGCCTTGCTAACATCATCGCAGTCGATCTGACACCAATAACTTATTTTAGACTTTGGGAGAAGACCCACTCTGGTCCATTTAAATTCCACAGGATTTTGCTTTGGCGTTTCTTAGTCCCTGAAACTCTATGACATTAATCGTCTTACTCAGATGGAAGTGGGTGCCTCACTGCAGACAAACGCAGGATTATTTCCCCATTTTTCCACTCAGCATCCATGTTAGTTCTCCTCCTTCCTTTCCTACTTTGAATGCAATTTAGTCTAAGTACCCAGAAGAGATGCTTCAACGTTTATTGATACTAACTAGCTTTGATCTTTCCTGCTCCCTCCATAAGCTCCATGGAAAAATTCTAGTTGCAAAATACCAAATAAAAACATTACCAAATCTCCTAGGGAAGCTAAATAAATGATCAAATGCTCAGGCAGCAAACAAAATTGCCAGAATCCTCTCAGGCATAGGTCTGACTTTGACAGTGTTCCTATTCCTCTAACTCCCCTATTGAACTGACCCAGACATCTAGTCTAATTTATAAGTCTTATAAGTACATAGTACCTAAACATGTCATTATACCTGTAAGTGCTAGTTTTGAATTAGCAGAGAGACTGAAAGAAAAAAAAAACACATCACTCAATTACAAGTTTAAGTGCTCTGTAGACACCCTCAGGATTTAACAACTCTCCCCAAATTAAAATTGACAAAGTCTTCATTGCTGTGTTTGAGTTTACCACTTGGGGTGCCAAGTTACATGATGAAATTGTTGAGCAGGTAAATAGATTAAAGCACTTCAGATGCCACACAGGGCAAAATTTACATATGCAGGAGTGTTACATTTTCTCTGACCACAGACAAAGAAAAATCTTTGACAACCATGTAATGTCAAAGGTTGATCAAGATGTAGAGGACATAGAAAATAGTTCTTTCATATTTTAAGTAAAAAAATGTAAAGGGCAACAAATATGAAAAAAAACATCCTCAAAGGCAGAATGTATATTAGTCGACAACATTCATTCCCTTATAAAAATACACTTTAAAAAGCCAACATAGTCCATGACTGCTTTTTCAGTTTTAAATATGTTTTTCAAACTTTTCATAATACTCATATTCTCCATCCTGAAGTACTGGACTGCAGAAACTTTAGCTGAATTGCTGTCTAAATGAACAAGCTTGGGAAATGAAAGTGCTGCTCAAATATAACATGGCAGCTTTAGAAACCAGTTCCTTCCTGGGAAAACTTGAAAGCACGGTAGCACGGTGAAAGGAATCTCGTCCATTATCTCCGGCATCACTGGGGTTGAAGCCTTGCCATGTTTCATGTTTAATTGGCTATAATAACATGAACTGTTGGTCAGCCAAAGTAAATTGCTTCATGAGAAAAAAGAAAAGAAAAAGAAAAAGAAGAGAAACTATTATTCAGAGCAAAGGAAAGTTCTCTGCTCAGAGAAAAATAGTTGCGAAATAGCTACAAAATATAAACTTCTAAATGAGTTTCTCTTTAATTTGTCTTGGATGTTGAAGTGGGATGGGGAAAGCAGCAAGGGAAGCTCATGTGCTTTGCAAGCGATTTCTGACAGTGACAATGGCAGACTTCCTTAGTGCTTCTAATTACCTGTCCCTGTGCTTCCAGGGCCTGGTTAGAGACAAAGGAACTGCAAGCTGGGCAGTGCTGTGCTGACTGGGAGATGAGCACCGGGGGCACGCCGGGAGCTTGTTCATCCTGACTACCCTGTGTGGCGACGCGCCTGCTCACTGAGTCCCTTGATGGGAAAGCGGTGAAGGGGCTCCAAGCAACAGTGCATACGCTCCAGGGTCAAAGGGAGGTGTCAGGCAAGCTTGCCTGAACTAGCACAACCAGAAATCAAATACAACTCTGTTTTCAAATTCACTTAATTATTTTTAAATTGTAAATTTTATAAACCAAATCAATTTGATTTATTAATTCAGACAAATCATCAGCCTTTTTGGCATAGTGACTAATTTTACTTTATACTTGGGACTCACATGCCAATTTACGTTTCCCCCCATTTGCCCAATTTTCTCATGATGGTTACAAAGGATATTATGGAGTGTTGTATCTTATGTCTGGGTATATATGGACTTTGCCATGGCTCAAATCTGTTTTCCAGTTTGGGTCTTGCATACATTAACTTTAGTAAAAATACTGGTGTTTCAGTCTCTGGGTATCCAAGGATATTGAAACCCAGTGAAATTTTATTTTTAAATCTTTGCTAAAATATGAATTATGTAAAATGTATTAATACTAGATTGAGAAGACTTGACTTTAGTATATACTTTCCATCTTATTATAACAGTTCAGAGAAAACAAAACAAACAGAATTTCTCATGTACAGAAAATGAAGTTTCATCCTTGGCCTCCTTACTACAGAGGCTAGCTGTATACTAGACATGAACTCATAGTTTGAACTCTAAACTGCTATAATGAAAGTTACAATATGACAATAGTAACAGAGACATAGAAACTGAATAGTGGTAAATACAGGCAAGTAACAAATACAATAATATTTTCCACTATTTCATCATTTAGTATTTGCCTTTTGCTCAAAATAGAAGACTAAGGTTGTTGTTTCTTTCCATTAAATTGAGAAATGATTTTACATTGGTTAAGAGTATATATGTGTATGTGCTCAATTACTTGTTTTATCCATTCCTTGATTCATTTTGACCCTCCCAGAAAACAGTCAGGGACCACTATAGTTAGACAAAGGTGTGGGGTAGAAGGCTGTGATAGCAAAGTAAACTCTTAGGTGAAATAAACCATTACCTATTGTAATATGGCATATTTCAACAGTCCCATCATGATATAACCACAAAAGTTTGCATAATGTTTGGGTAAAATGAGAAACTTTTGCAAAGAAAAATCCCAAGTAAGACTTCTAGTTTTACTCACTGATAGTCAACTTAAAATTACTAAATATAGGAGGCCAACACTGTCACATTATGGCATTAGAAAGATATTAACTTTATTTTTATTCAGGTATTCTTATGTACACTGAAATCTGTATCATCAGCTAGTATTAGGCGAATTTATAACCAAGTGGAATGGGTAAAGAAATCCTCTAAACTTCCCAACCTCCTGTTTAAGCCTGGCTGACCGTGCATTGATCTCCCACACTAAGAATGATAGTGTGATCATGATGTGTATATACAATATACCAATAAAGATAAAAATTTTAAAAAAAGAATGATAGTAGGCACTCAATCCACAGTCTCAGAATCAATCAGTATCCTACCTTACTCTACATCTGTATGTATGAGACCGATTATATTTTTTTGCTTAAAATGGATTTATCAATTGCAAAGAGGTCTTGATGTAATTGCCCAAGTGTATTTAAATTCAGAAATAAAGTATAGAAGATTTAGAATGTGAAACATTTCTAATGCCCTAGCAAAGAATTTCTCCTCTCTTTTCCTTTATCACATTCTGGATACCATAGAGCATGCCCATTGTTTTGCTTTCTTAGAATGTGATAATGATGTGCAGAAGTCCCTCTGACTGTGAACAGCTGTAAATGATTGATGCAGTTGTGGAGAAATGGTTGCCATTTCTAAGCTAACTCTTAGGATGATTTCTCTATTTCGCCTTATTAAATGATTCCTGAGCTGCAGCAACTGGGGCTAAAAAATCTATTCCTTTGCTTTCTTAGGGTATTGCTGTTTATGTAATTTTGTCTGCTTTATATGCTGATTATAATAGAAAAATCTCAGTGTCAAACAATCTTGGAAATAAGAAACAGAACTTGTACCGTAGTATTTCTTTTCTTTATATAGTACCTATCCATTTCTCTGGCACCTTTTGTTCGTTTTCCAAAGGACTTCTATTCACCTGCTCGAGTAAATTCTTCTGTGACTATTCTCTTTATTGTAGTTGCTTGTTTTCAGTTTGCCACGAATGAGGAAGTCTTTGTGCTGATAGGTAGGTGTTACTTTGTTCAAGAACAAGGTTACTGGATGAGGATGAGAGAACTTAAAGAAAATGTAGTAGCAAGAGGCAATGTTTTTATTTTCTTCTGCTGATTACTTTTAAAGCCTTTAAGCTCACATTATGACCTTCTGTTTAGACATGTTTTTGTGGTTCTGTATTGATTGAGACACTGCTGCTTTTGGCTGGCTTTTCCCCCAGTACCGAGGTAGGTAAAACAATACAATAGAATCAAATGGAATTAGGCAGCATGCAAATCATATAAGTCAGGCCCATGGCCAGACAATAGCCTTTCACTCTGGCTGCAGTTGATAACCTAGTAAAAGAAAACTGTCCCTTGATTGAATTAAACCTGCTGTTGCACATGCACAAAAGGCCCAAATTAAACAGAATTGTCTATCAAACAAAGAGTAGGTTCCTGAAAAAAAAAACTAGACAGAAAGTACATTTTCCCCAAAACCTTCTAGAAGGGAGAGAGCAGCTTTCAAAAGAACCTGTATAGTCTTTGGAATGTATGTTTGACAATAGATTTGTTCTTTGACGTAGGATAAATTAATGAGGTGAATTTTGCTTAAACAATGGAAAAAAGTCCCATTAGGAAAACAAAACACTTCTACAAGGAGAAGAAGCTTCATTCGGTTCCTAACCAACAGAACTGAAAAAGTGCAAGAAACTCTATGCAGGTACTTTTTCCAGTGGGTACTCATAAATTCTCCTCTCTTGTGGCTTGGGGTGGATCCGCTTGCTCCCAAAGTTCACATGTTAATGCCAAAGTTCTTTCAAATAAGTCTACATTTGTGGGAAAGGAAAGGAATCGCCAGAAAAGTTTGAATTGAAAAACTGCATGAGGAGAGTTAAAAACCAGGAATAATATTAAGATGACCTATTTGATTTGATCATTTCAGGAATAAATACTTCAAACATTTATTGTTATGATAAATACTTCATATGCATTATTAAGCTGGGTCCTTACAGAATAATAATGCATCATTATTGTTTTATATAATAGGATCATATTAAATTATAGTTTAGTATTTATAAAATATCCCCAAGCTAGTATATGGTAGACATAAATTGAACTTAACTCACATTCCAATGCTTTCTCTCATTACACTATTGTCTCACAAAATGATCCTTCAGAACTCATTTCAATGAAACTAATTAAAGAATTATCATCACAAAAGGAATTAGAGAATACTCAGACCTGTACCTATACTCCCTACCTTTTTGTGTTAACAGCACACACTGAAGGCCCTAATAATATACGTGATCTAGAAGATTTGTAGTAAAGTACTTGATGATGAAGCCTTACTTTTCTCTGTAATATTCAACTTTATAACATGCATTTTGCTGCATTGTTGGTAATGAATTCTGCATGCTAGCAAACACACATAACAAATCTATAAAATCAGACACTGGGCTCAAGGTAGCCCTTGCTTTTTGAGTGTACTGCCACCTGAAGGGTTAGGTGAGATGCACTTTGTCCATAAAATCTGTAATGACTATTGCAACTGGACAAAATTATGTTAACAGCCATGGAAGAAATGATGGAACAGTTCAACAAGTTTAAAGATACATTATCAACCCCTATCAACTGTCGATAATGGTGAACAAATAGCTGGTGAGGAGAGTCTTTGTGTAATTTAATCCACAGTATAGGTATAATTTAATTGCCAATAATTTTTGATATTTTCCAATATTGAGGAAAATTTTAAATTTCATTCAATCATCTGGTTTATGACTAGTAATGAAGTGTGAGGATTATAGGGTATCCAATCAGGGATTAATGTCAGGAAGATGATTGCTGCCATTAATGTGTTGGATTTAATCATGAGATGTATGTGGAATATGCCAATGCTTTTCTTATCAGTTTAATAAACAAGCTCAAATTCAGGACAGACATTATTCTCTTTACAGAAGGCAATAATTGCAAGCAATTACCACCAATGCCAAGAAATCTTTGCATTCTTTTCAGGTGTGTGAGTGTATGTGTGTGGGTGTGTATACACATGCATGCAAGATAATCCAAAGGAACATTTATTTAAAAGTGTGCATTTTTGAATTAGATAGATGATGTGATTATTATAGAATTATAACAGAAATTATTCCTTTTTGTACAAGTTAAAAATACATATTTCAAATAGATATCTCTCACAAGAAATTTGTATTAATTGATTTTATTGGTATATTTTATACATTTAATGTGATCACATTTAAAATTGTCAATTTGTACCTGTACATGACATCCTGATTCTCATTTTTCTCATTCCCCTGTCCTCCCTACAAGCCTGCCCCTTATATACATGAGCTTTTTTCCCTCTTTTTACTATCATTTTTTCTTTCCCTTTTTTACTTTACTCTTTCCCTTTTCTTTCTTGCATATTTTCTTCCTATTTCATAATACCTATCAGACATTGTGGAATTCATTTACACCTTCAGTTTTTTATCTTAGAAAAAAGATAGGTACTTACACATCTGTGTCCCATTTATTTCACTTATGAGTATATCCTCAAGGTATTTTCAAGAATTTTTGAAGGTAAATAGCAGACTGAGAGTCAAATGCAAAAACACTACGTAAATTAAATAGGTCAGTCAGATGTCATGACAATGTGAATAAAAATATAAAATGTAGGTAATAATAAAATGGAGTCACATAAGTCATAAGTATGTTATGGAAAATACTTGCTCAGCAAATATTAGACTCACATGCTAAGAATCAGATTTTGTCAAAACCTGAGATTAATCAATTGTATTGATCAAGATGAGGATTTTGCATATTATCCAACTCACACATTTTAATAGTTTGTATCTCTCTGTATACTAGAGATGCAAGCATTGAGGGCATGGTCCCCAACATGGAACTGTGGAGAGGGACAGAATCTTTAAAATTCAGGGCTTAGAGGTTGGAAGTTCCGTTGCTGGGCATTTCCTTGAAGGTGTTCTTGGTATCCCTGCCCCTTCTCTCTCTGCTTCCTGCTGCCATGAGCTGAAGAGGAAGAGGCTATACTGTGCCTTGCACTCTCACCACGACATATTGCAGAGTCACACTCCCTAAAGCAGTGGTGCTGACTGACCATGGACTGACACCACAGAAACTGGAAACCAAAGCGTTTTTTTTTTCTCCTTGTAAATTGTTTCCTCTTGGCACTTGGACCAGTGCTAGAAAGCTGAGTAAACTGTGTGTGCATGTGATCTGCACACTATAAATAGAGTAGGATTGAATCAGTTTTCTGAAGAGGAGATAGCCTGTATTCTGAGCATAATATCTTACAGTCTCTGAAGCTGAAGATTGGTCTGCTTAAGTGATTTCTGAGGGTCCTGGATTTAATTCAGTCTGTATGGCATGTTTTCTGAATGTTTAAATATAACCTAAGAGAAAAATCATCAATGTCTGACCTATATTTTCTTAATTTCTGAACTACGTGTTTTTGATTTTGTGAATTACAACTTTAAGGTTCAACTTAACATACACAATTAGGTCAGGCAATGGTTAGTATGTTCCTTACAGATTTTACATTAGTGAAATAATAAGGCAGAAGCAATGTCACTGTAGGACCAACTCAACTTTTGTTAGAAGCTCCAGAAACCTAATTCAATCTAGCTTCAAATTTAAAAAATGGGCTACGTTTATTTGGCAAAATATACAGGAAATCTAAAAGCTGATCATATTTATTCACTCCTTAGTCCATGGACTTAATATTTAAATTTTTTCATTCTTCCATTTTTCTTTAATTTCTGTT
>PVIC010001776.1:0-44346 GCA_004025085.1 Thryonomys swinderianus | reverse complement strand
TGCATAGTGAGACTCTGTCTCAAAACAAACAAAACAATCAAACAAAACGATAATAAACAAGATCCTTATCAAGATGCTTTTACAGTGGAAACAGTTGACTTACAAACTCAGTTGGTTCTCAAGGGCTGACTTAATTCAAGTGGTTCAGTTGAAGGCTCAGGCTCTTCCCCACGGCTCTCAAAATATCTTGTGTACAAGTAGAGCTTGGTGTTCTTAGAGCGACATTGGCCCCAGATTTCTCAATTAACCTCACACAGAAAAGGATGTTGCAAACTTTCTTCCAGAACTCTTTAAGGGTTAAATCTATGTCTGAGACCATCTGGAAACACAAACAGTCACCATTTGGGTCATAATTCAAGATTTTGGCGGTAAGTTAAAACTAAAATTCTGTCCATAAACCAAGTTGTTTGTATGCCGGGTTGGTTATAACTCAAGGGTCCACTGTACCAGGAAATTTTGAGTAGTCAAACTGAGTTGCAAGACATCATTCAAAATAACAAAGATGTATATGCAATATCAGCCTCTAATTGTGACTGAATTTCATCTTTCACAGTGTATTTCCTTCAGATTCTTCAGCAGAGACAGAGCTGCTCCTTGTGGTTTAATCTTTGCAGAAAACCTTTCATCAAAGCCATTTTATTTCACATTGGTTTGATTCTTCTACCTTTCATACTACAGTAAAATTTAACAATCAAAGCAACTAATACCTTTTCTTTATGGCAAAAATGAAAAGAAGTTTGGGAAAACTTTATTCTTATCATACAACTTGCAATTTTAGAAGTAAAGTGATCCTTACTGTTAATTAATTTACATGAGATAATTACAAAAAAGAATGCTGAACAATGCTGAGTTCACATGCTTGCCATTGAATTTTGTGTCTTCCTTTGATTCTATGTAATCTAAAATGTATGATGTGTTTTTTTATAATGTACACATTAATTTAAATAGTTAAAAATGGGATTAAAGATAAGTTCAGATATCAAGACTAGGTGGTACTTGAGGTGTATTTACATACCTGCAAGTAAACTGAAGAGTCTTCAACTTTCACTTCCTATGCACATGATCCTCAGTTGTCTGTATGTTTTTGGAGTATTGACCATTGATGATTTTTTTTTCCCAATTTTTATGAAGATTCAATACATTGTTTTTTTTTTGTTGTTGTTGTTTTTGTTTTTGAGACAGGGTCTCGCTTTGTAGTTCAGGCTGGCTCTGAGCTCACTATGTAGCCCAGGCAAGCCTGGAACTCAGCAATCCTCCTGCCTCTGCCTCCCAAATGCTGGGATTACAGGTGTGAGCGACCACACCCGGCACTGTGGTATGTGGTATTGATGGCTGGTGGGCGTGAGTCTCCACGCCCAGCATTGTATGTGGTCTCCGGGGATCGAACTCAGAACCTTGCGCTTGTGAGGCAGGTGCCAGAACCTCTGAGCTAACCCTCTGGCCCCATTGTTTTTTTTTTTTTTTTTTAAGTGCCCATAAGAATAAAGAATGTTTTGTTTTTTGAATTGTTCCCTTTATTTTTGTTTCTTTGGAATACTGAACGTGTACTTGGCTACTGTGAAAGACGTGACAGATTTCTCCCCCTCATTCCTCCATCCCTTTTTGTTTCTACATTTATATTTAGAAATGGATAGAACATATATAGTGGAAATATAGGGAAAAAGGAAAAAAATGGAAACTATTTTTTTGTAAATAGGAAGGTAAGGAAGGAGAATGGGCAAAAAACAAGAACCAATATATCATGTACAGGTACAAATTCTCAATGATGAATGTGACCATGATGGATACCTAAAATGTACCAATAAACTTAATGAAATTTAAAAAAAAGAAGTCAATATTATTTGGTTGGATGCTATTCCTAATAATTCCAAATCCAAGGAATTTCCCAGAACCTAAGTGCTGGGAACGATGAGCGATGAGTGTAAGATTTCTTTCAATTAGTGAAAGCAGTGAGAACATTGTTGCAAAACATTTTCAGGAAAACATACACAGAATAATTTTAAACCAGGTGTAGTGACATGCCTGTTGAGGAATGGGGGTTCCAAATTGGACCAGTCTGGAAAATTCAGCAGGATCTCAAAAATAAAAATTAAAAAAAAGTTTTTGTAATATGATTGAGTGGGAGAGAGCTTTCTTGGTATTCATGAGATCCTAGATTTGATAACTAATACCACAAAAAACTTTCTTTTTGAATATCGAATACACAAACAATAGATACTTCCTACCTCTTCTTGTCTACTCTCTTATTGACCATTTAATAAGAAAACTAGAAATTTTGTGGAAAATACTGAAATAGGACATTGATGCTAGAAATAAGTGTCCCATAGGAATCTTGGTAATTTGCAAATTGCACTGCATGGCCAAATTGTATGCACCACTAATAATGCTGATTAACTACCTTGTTACATTGGATTTTAAGGATTTTGTCTTTTATGACACAGACACTGTCAGGATGAATTTTATTTCTTTTACTTCTAAATGACATCCTTGTCCATGATATTAAATGATCTTCTCTTTCTTTTCTTTTGAAATACTAGATGTTGGCAAATCCAGTTCACATTTATTTCTTATTAGTATTGCATCAACTGTTAGCAAACATCACAATTGCTCCTATTTCATTCTGTTATAGGCTATATAATTTCCTAATTCATTGGGGTCTCAGTAAATATTGCTGAAAAAATGTTTGGTTGCATTTATCAACTAAACATTTCAGAGTGCCAACAAAATAAAAGCCTGTAGTGGAGTTCTTTTTGTCTGATGCCAGAACCTAGTATTAACTTTTCTCTCCTAAGTCCTTCAATGCTTGTTTGCTGGCCGAATTTGAGATATCTCTCTTGGTGGCATAATTTGCAATTAATATCAGTTCCCACTCTTCTGACCATGAGTTGTGTATTTAGCCAGTGTGAAATGAAGGAAAGAATATTTTCTTTGGAAATCTGCAACACTTGTTTATCCATCCAACAGATTTCCTTCACAGGTGTTCCTGAAATGGTTTAAGACCACGATTTTTAAATGAGTTTCTCTCAAAGAAGCCATACTGCAAAGATTCTGAGCCACTGTTCACACATCGTGCTTACTGTAGTGCTGCACCGGGTAGTTTTCCTTTTTAATATTGTTCTTTACTGCATCTTTGTTGCTACTGTTCGTGCACCTAGGGTCTACTGGCCATGGGTGCACACTTCAAAATAAGAAATTCCCTTGCATAACAAAAGGTAGGGAAGGCAAGCTCTGGGACTAGATTTCTCTTATTGCATTCTGCTCCACTTTTGACTGAAATGTACACATTGACAATCACAAGTAGGTCTGTCTCGAGCTGTTAAGACCAGCAGCAATGCCCCGTGCTGTCTCAAAGGAGAAACAATACACAACCAATCTAGAACATACTGTCAACTTCCTTAATCCTGTTATTCGTGGGAAATGCTGAATGTGTTGTCAGAAAGTATACTAACTTGCTTTTTCAATTTGCTACATTTGATTTGTTTCTGTATGTACATGTGCAGATGTGTCCACACCATTGAAAAATAAATAAATTAACCCTTTTTCTTTTAGTAAATAAGAAATAAAAATATTATGTGTAAAACACCTTTTGATATATGTATACCTTGTGGAGTGGCAAAATCAACCTACATAGCAAATGTTTTATTTCATGTTTTTTGTGTGTGTGTGTGTGTGTGTGGCTAGAAGACTTCAAGCCTGTTCTTGGAGAACATTTTGAGTATACAACACATTGGAATTAATTTCAGTGTCAGTGATGTAAAATAAGTCTCTTTGCACTTATTCTCCCTGCCTACTTGATAACTTTCATTAACACTGGCCCAAGTCTCACACACTCTGGCCTCTTGTAACCGCTACCTAATCTCTACTTCTGTGAATCTTATTTTCTTTTAAATTCCACAAATAAGTGAGATCATACAGTATGTATTTTTCTATGCTTGAGTTTTTTCACTTAAAACAGAGCCACCCAAATTTATCTCCATATTTTTGCGAAACCTTATGACTTTGTGCTTTTGATGATAGCTACTCTAGTAGCTGTGAGATGATACCTCTCTAGGGTTTTAATTTGTGGCATTTCCTTAATGGTTAATGCCTTTGAACATTTCTAAACACATTTGTCATTTAAATGCTTTCTTTTGAAAACAACCATTTAGTCCCTTTACTCAATTTAAAATTGAGTTGTGTTATTCCTATTGAATTGGTTGGATGTTAATGAATATTTTGGACATTAATCTTTTATCAGATGTATAGTTTGAAAGTGTATGGATGTCATCGCTTATCCCTTCACTTTCTTGATTTTGCCTTTTCTTTTCAGAAGCATGTTAATTTCATGAAGTCCAATTTATCCATTTTGTTTTGTTACCTGTGCTTGTGGAGTCATATTTAAAAGATTTCCCAGACCAATATCATGAAGTATTATTTTTCTATTATTTTCTCTGATATTTTAGAGTTTTACATCTTGTGTACACTTTAATCCATTATTCAGTTGATTTTTGTTACATGGTATGAGATTAGGGTCCATTTTATTTATTCTGCGGATAGATATCCATTTTCTCCAACATCATTCATTGAAAAATATCTTTTGGACTGGAGATTTAGCTTAGTGGTTCCAGCACCTGCCTAGCAAGTGCAAGGTCCCTGGTTTGATCCCCAGTAACCACCTACAACAATATCAGGCATGGTGATTCATGCCAACCAGCAATCAGTACCATATACCAAAGTGCCAGACATGGTGGCTCATGCCTGTAATTCCAGCACTTGGGAGGCAGAGGCAGGAGAATTAGTGAGTTTGAGGCTTGTCTGGGCTACATAGTAAACTCGGGGCCAGCCTGAACTACAAAGCAAGATTCTGTCTAAAAAAAAAAAAAAAAACAAAAAACAAAACAAAACAAAAATAACACCTTTTCCTCATTTTATCATTTGGGCATTTGTGCCTTAAAGCTTTTCACTATAAATGTTCAAGTTTGTTATTAGAGTGTTTCTTTTGTTCCTTTGGTCTGTTTATCTATTCTTACATGTGTTCTTAGCATGTTGTTTTGACTACTATAGTATTGCAGCATGTTTTTTTTTTTGTATATAATGATTACATTCCTCATGGAGAAAATACAGAAAATCTATTTAATTACTCATTTATTTATTCCATAAATATCACTAGGTCGGGTATCAGTTTTGAATTAGCAAAAATAAAGCAAAAGGCATAAAGCCAAAATATAAATCAAATCAGGGATGCTAAGTTGATTAGCTTTTCCCTGCTGGAAAAAAAAATTAAAAAGTACCTGACACCTGTTACTTCAAGGTGAAGGAGTATATTTTGGTTTACAGTTCCAGAGAGTTGGGATCGTTTTCAGCTGGCTCTAAGGTTGAAGGGCCTGGTGGATGGAAGTTTCTTAATTCCTGAGCCCAGAATCCAAAAGCAATGAAAGAGCTGAGGACCAGGTATGGTCCACACAGGTCAGTCTCCCATGATCTACTTCCTCCAACTTGACCCATCACTTCAGCTATAGCTGTGCTCACCAGTTGCTCAATAAACTAATCCTTCCATGAGGCTAGTTCTATCACAGCCAGATCATCTTTCCATGATTCTCTCAGTTTAGTCATGTTGACAATCAGTGTTAAGCATCAACGATAACTTTCAAGCTTCAAAATAACTATGATGAGTAGAAACAAATTCTAGATTCTATTTGACTATTTTTACTGATGAAATTACTGAGGTGCCACTAATAAAGAATAATGGCACAGAAATGAAAAGAAAATACTAAAATTTCAACAGCCATCATAGTTTCAAGAAAGTAGAACATATCCATCTGATGTTTGACTCTGGCTTCATAAAATCGAAAATCTTCTTGGGTTGGTCAAGCACTCGGTGCTGAAGATTGAACAAAGGGTCTCATGCACAGGGGTCAGGTATTTAATATCATAATATGGCCCCTCAATTAATTCCTTAAGTAACCACACAAATTGCTTAGATTTGACACAAATATAACCAGCTAAACAGAGAATAATGTTACTTACTATGTATATTTTCACTCACAAGAAGAAATCTTATTCTTTCTCTAGGATTGTAAAATGGATTTTATTTTATTTGAAGAAGAGAGAAGTGAGTTTTTTTTATTATTTCCTTTCTTACTGTAATTTTAATTAGAATGTATGATGGTGTTGGCTTTATTCTGAACTCTAAAGGTCCTGGATGTTTCTATTTTTCCTTCTTTTCTACTAATTCTCTGACTTCATCTTATACTTACTAAATATTATACTTACTATTAAGGCTTATACTTACTTTCAATTATGCATTTAATAATTTAGAATATTTTTTCTAATCTGCACCATTTTAATGAAACCTAAATTTAGAGGTAGTTGATCTCTCTATTTGGTTGCCTTAAAAAGCCCAAATTTAAATTTAAAACTAAATTTTTGATCACAGTCTCCTTAACCTCCTTTTCCAGTGGACAAGCTAATGAGATTGGGTCTCTGTTATACCATTTAATTGGCCTGTAAACTTTGGTCTCACCCATGGCTACCATCTGTCTCTTGGGATAGTCTGGCAGCAAAAATGCTTTTGAATTATACAGAATTTTAACCACTTCTTAACCACTTTCAGTGGCCTTCCTTCACCTGATTATTTGCAATAGCTCTTCAAATAAGCTCTTCAGGTCTATTCTTGTACCCAATAATCTCTTCTGACACCACTTATACTAATACAATATGTATGGCATTATATAATTTCTCTCTTATGTCTTCAGTCATTGTGCTCTTGCTCCTCTATGTTTCAGCTCCCAGCTAACTTTCTATCTGTCTTATCAGTCATCACTTCGTTCTGTTTAATCTGGCCACATGATTTCTTTGAAGCATATTCAATTGAAGCCTTTTGAATACTACAATATTTGGTTATCCAAGTTAGCTCATTATTTCTTACACAGTTTCTTTCAGTGTCTCAAAAATATTTTCCTAACAAATTTTTCTTAATGATCCCATATAACATTCCTCACTCCTACTTTCTGATAATTTTATGAGCTGATTTATGTGTGTTGGTCCACTAGAATGTAAACTCTATGAAAGTGAAAACTTAGATTTTTATCTATGACTATGGTTTAAGAATGTGGAATAGTGAATGAAAAGGTAATTAAGGAAAAAAAAGGAGTAGGGATTAGCTAAGTATAGTTGGCACATCCGTGTAATTCCAGCACTCTGAGAAGCTGAGGCAGGAAGATTGAAAATTCAAGCCTACTTTGGGCTACTTATTAACTGCCTGAAAAAAAAAAAAAAAGTAGTGGCTGATGTAGCTCAGTGTGAAGGCCTCGGTATCAATCCTCAGAAGAAAAACTAAAAAAACAAAATAACAAGCAGCAGGCATTAAACACACACATACAGTTTTTGTTTGAATCAATTAACTAGTAAAATATATTTAACCATCAGATAAATATTTTCTGATCAAATTCATCTTTTATTTTTATTTTATTTTTAATTGGCTTTATTGGTTCATTTTATACAAACATTATGATCACAGTCAACATTGAGAATGTGTGTCTATACACATCCTTGTTCACAACTTGATTCTCATATTTTTCCCCTTCCTCTGCCATCTCATCTGTTAGCTGGAAAATTTTCTTGTGAAAGTATTTTTTGACTTCCAAAATGTATGTAAGGTGGGAGAAGTACAAACATTTCCTTAATTTCTGATCTGAAGGAGTTGTGACGCAACCTTAGCATATTATAGCTCACTGTATGGTTGGAAGCTTCATGGGGTGAAAACTCATACTGACAAAGCCCCAGAAATGATTAATGTGTCTCACCTGTAAGTTACAACCAGCAATTTCTCAGAGCTCCAGTAAGCAATTCTGCTGACTCCTCGGAATTACTCCAGTGAGTAATAAATCACAAGAGTAATTAAAATGCCCTCTTAGAGCTCAGTAGACTTTTTGTATTCAATCGTACACCCAATTGTCTAGAAGAAATTATGGGCTAAGATTTCAGATCAGAAAAGAATACAAAGCAACTCACGTGTAGTACAGTGAAGATACATCATTTCAGATGCCCCACTGTCCTTTTATGAATTTCTTTGTTCAAGAGTATGATCTTGACGTAGAAAGACATAGAAGACTATTAAGTATGGGATGGTCACAAAATACTCTATTTCATTAGAGTGTAAAATGACCAGTTTATAACTGGAAAATAAACTGTGGTCCTGAGTGCTATGTGTGGGCCAGCAAACCTTGTTAGAGATGAACGAGATGCAAGAGGCAGAGAATCTTTGTAAAGGGCCAAGGGACTTCATTGGAATGGGGTTGAACCACAGACAGACTCAGACTCTGAGATTTATTGAGAAACATGAAGAACAGAATTTTTGTGAGCATAGATGATTGTTTTAGGAAGCAAGGCACAGTACAGTTTGGCTGAATAATTAACTTTCATCTGATTTTCCTCTCGGGAGCTCCCTTGTTTTTTCCCATGAGGTTCATCTCTGAGTAAGTTGACAAAACACTGCATCTTCAAGATGTTCTGGCTCCTCAGAATTAGTGATTTTTCACCTCCAGAGTCAACTCAAGCAGACATTTGACCCGCTGGAACTCCACACCTGAGTACCAGACTTGTAATTGAGCCCAGTGTCACTTTAATCACAAATGAAGCATAAATAGCAATGCATTACCAGGAATATAGTGTGTTGCATGATATTTACTGTGACAAAATCTGCAAGGTCAGAACTCTTCCTGGCATTCTACCTGAAGAGTAATGTTGAACACCTCCTCTCCCTTTTGGCCTTACCTGTTGGTTAGCCCATCATAGATTTCCTCTATAAACACTCCACAGTTACAGGAACTATATTTTTATCCTTCATTCAGTTGATCAATCGACTCTTTATTTGAGTGTATATTAATCTTGAAATATTTACTTCTTTTCATTGAGAAATTTTGGAGATTATTTTTATTCTTTTGTATTTATCTGACCCACTTTTCTGTTTTGTATGTGTACATGTGTGTGTGATTAAAAACAAACAAACAAACACAAGACACAGCCATTATAAGGGGAGAATTGCCTGAATGTTGTATGGAATGGAAGGGTTTGTCATGAAATCTAACACTCAGGGAGTTGAGACACTGTTTATAGCAGCCCCTCTTCATGTGTCCCTCATTGATCTAGAGATATTTAGAACAGTGCCATGTCTGTAATTCCAAGGCACACTGTGCTGGCCTGGAGGAAGTCACAAAATACAGATATGTTGCATCAGTTGTTTCCCTTATTTCTCTCATCTGTGCTCATTCTGCTCCTTCTCCTCTTACAAAAGAATGAGGAAAAAAACAGGGGAAATCTTTAATCATCCCAGAGTCTCACCATGAAAACTGAAAGTACCAACTAAATGATACATGAAAAATGACTCCTTTGAGTTCCTGAAGTAAAGTGCTATATTTATAGAAAGCACAGTGTCATGATTTTTGCCTACAAAACATGCTGCACTGACATGAAACACACTGAGACTTTAGCAAAAGCGTTATTTCTGTACATCTCTCCAGGGTTATTTTTAGAAACCTCAGATCTTCCATTTTTGATTTTTCATTCACCCTTTCCTAGTTTGTCTATTTTAGTTACCTCATTTAGAATTCTCATTATTGAAATATTTTCCTACTTTACCACTTAATATCTAGGTCAATTAAATATTCTCAGGGTTAAGGAAATATATGAGTTTCCCTGAAGTGTGTGTGTGTGTGTGTGTGTGTGTGTGTGTGTAAAATGGCTCATGCAGCTCAAATAGCCAAACTGAAACAGCTGGATAGTGCGTAAAGCATATGATTTTTTTCTCCCTCAAAAGAAAATGCCTGAAAAATTCATTTGCCCATCTCAGGTCTGTTCATTTTGTATCTCTAAAGAGAAGTTCACTCTCTGAGTCGATATGAAGAAAACTACCTCTGGGACTGAGCTACTCATCTAATTGATGTGAACGTGAGGCTTTAGGGGATACCGTGGTGCCAATACAGACACTGAAAGAGGTAATTTGTTAAATGGCTCCCGGTGCTGTGTTAATTTGTCTGACACCAAGAGCTTTCTCTCAGAACATAGTACATATTCTTCCTCTGACTCCTGAGGGCTAGGCCTGGGGAGGGAAGGAAGGAGCATGGTGAATGAGCCCTCTTAGGGCAGACTATGGAGGAGAAGGAGGAGCAAAAGGAAAATCTGGGAGAGGTTCTTATTTAGTGTTAATTATTGTTATTGTACATAAGCTGTGAGCCAATATATACTCATATGTTAATGCACAATTTAAAACTTCAGCAAATATTTCTTCATGGTTGTAAACCCAGCAAGCTTTTCTTGACTCTGATTCTACAAAATAATCTACTTACCAGTTTATAGGTATAAAATATGTTTATATAATTAAAATACTGTCTTCTTAGTACAGCTACTACTTATGTAATTAAATATTCATTTAGAGTACTTTTGAATATTACAACGGTTAAATATTAGGACACCTAAGAGCATATATGCAAAATAAAACCATTTACAGACTGTACATTAATGTCAGAAGTCTTAGAGAAGTGTTGAAAATACACTGTGCAGTGGAATTGGAATAAATAGAAAGGAATCTTTTTGCCACAGTAACAACATAAATTAGACCAACATCCCTTAAAGCTGGTTTTCATTATCAATATTTCTAGTATTGTTTTTCTCTTTAAATGTAGCTATAGAATTAGGAAGAAAACTTTCTCCCCAAACTTAGGACCGAGCATCCAGCATTTTTTGACTTTATCCCTCTCCAGCCAGTTTTTATCAGAAAGGCTTTATAGTGATTGCAGATGGACTATGTTGAATGAAATGTTTCCACTGCAGAGAAGGAAAGCTGGACTTGAAGTCTAGGAAGGTTGTGTTCCATAGAGTAAGAGTAGAAAGGTAATATCTAAAGATTGTCATCTAATGTGTGTTTGTTTGCACTTGAGTGTCATTGCAATTAAAACACAAACTAAATAGGAGAGGTGCTGAGAAATAAAGTACTGTAAGAATCTGTAGCTGTTTTCTTCCAGGGTATAATTTCATTTACCAGTTTTGAGCTGATTCAGTAATTTACACTTAGCATCAAACTGGACTTCCTAAATCAGGGAATTCCTAACACTGAAATGCAAACTTAGGCTTTAATATTGTGAAGATCACAAAACTTCCATCTTAATAAGAGAATTTAATACCTTCCGAAGGCAAGAAGCATAACAGTGAAAATTTATGCATATTTTTGAAGAGAAAGGACTTGTTAATATAATGCTTCTTAGTATTGATTTCACCATGTCACTCCCATAAGTATTGGGACCTAGGAGACATATAGAATTCTGATTTTCCACAATGACTTTGTATGCATATAAACAGATGCACCATTCATTTTACACCCAAGTAAGTACATGGACTGGAATGAACTTGTGAGGGAACTTATGTTCCCTGAACATAAATTTGGCAGAAAAGTACTTCCACTGAACTGTTGGGAGAGCATATAAACACAGCTTCAGAAAGAGGAGGCTTTGTCTTTTGTGTACAGGTGAATGTTACATGCACAGTATGAAACCAGAAAATTAGAGCCAATATCACTCTGAAGGATTTACTTAAGATTTGAAAGAAATAAACCAATGTCTACTTAAAATAATTACAAACATAGTGGAAAACTAGAAACACATTACATAATAGTTGCCAACTGAAAGAACTTTTTAAAAAAAATTTTACCTATACTGCTTTTATTTTAGTTTGGATTTCTTTATTATTGACATAACCAAGATCTTAAACTGCACAAATAGGAAGGAAAGGAATAACAAAAAGAACAGGGCATTCTGAATTTTACAGTTCTTAAAAAGTAGGAGGAGTTGACTTAATTTTTACATGTCCATGGTCTGGTATTGACAGAATTAGAAGAAGGGAATACATGATGATTGAGCTTGGAGAAGATTATTGAATATGCTAATAACTAAATATTTGCTAAGCTTAAAGTTTACTCTTGAAATAAAGTCATATAAATCACGAGGTTTTCCAGGGAATCTTTAGCAGAGACTTGACATAACGAAGATTTTTATGGGAAAAAGTAGTTTTAGGTGAAGAATTTAAAATATATCTCTTTTTTGTTCATATGAAGAATATATAGAATCTATTAGGTACAATAAGTGCCAAGTGTAATTAAATTACTCAAGGTTAATTTTTTTCTGATTTTAATAGTTTTATAAGGCAATATATATTGTGGTTTTAAAAGACAACTGATGTACTTCGGGTTAAAAAGACATGGCTTGTGGAACTTATTTTCTAATGAAGAATATATATAGAAGAAAAAGAAAGATGTTAGAGAGAAGAGGAAATGATTAATCAACCATGGATAAATCTATATAAAACATTTTTGTACTTTTGAGTATGTTTAAAATTAATTGGAAATTAATATTTGTCCATACATATTATTTTTATGTGAATTCATTATAAAGTAATTTTCTCAGAAAAACCAGAGAACACAAAGATTTCACTTGTGAAAACCGATCATACACATTCTTGGTTTTCTCTCCTTTTATGAGTAAAGTTGAACACCAACATCTCATTTAACCAGGTTGATCTAGAAAACATTTTCTCTGTTTTTTTTGGTATTCTCAGTTTAAGCCAAGAACACAGACTGAAAATGTTTACCTATTCTGCCACTTGTAGTATGCACACTGGGAGTAAAGTTTATGCTGAGTGCAAAACAGAAAAGGAAGACCTGATATGTTTAGAGATGTGCATGGAAAGGCTTGGAATTTATGCTTGGTTCTCAGTCAACATACCTGAAATTAGGGCTAACCATTTAAGTTTTGTAAGACATTGTGTTACTGATCTGATAGACAGGCAATAAACATGGGGACTTCCTATGATTGAACAAATACTCTACAATCTACCCTGTTCACAGTGACTGTAGCTAGTCAGTGTGGCTAGTGAACATTTCAATATAGCAAATGTGATTAAGGAAAATAATATCCAATTTTATTTAATTTTAATTAAAGTTTTCACACGTATTTA
Source organism: Thryonomys swinderianus (assembly GCA_004025085.1). Lineage (NCBI taxonomy): Eukaryota > Metazoa > Chordata > Mammalia > Rodentia > Thryonomyidae > Thryonomys > Thryonomys swinderianus. The sequence continues at coordinate 31,362 of PVIC010001776.1, read as the reverse complement.
CTAATAGTTTGGATGTATTAGAGGACTCTGAAGCTAAGGAGAAATTACTTGTTAATAGGCTATTATAATAAGAAGGTACAATGACATTAACTTGGAATTCCTGGAATACGAGTAAACTACTAAAACTTCTATTTTAAAAAACTGAAGATTGAACGTAGGCCATCTACATTGAACTACATCCTTCTATTTTAATTTTTTATTAATTTGAGAGAGTTTCACTAAGTTTCTAGATTTATCACACCGGGTTTAAAGTCTTTTTCTATTCTTTTTCTTTTCTCTTTCTTCTCTCTCATTCATTCACTCTTTACTTTCTTTTGATTTCCTGTTTCTGTTTTTGTTTTTGTTTTGGGGGTCAAGGTCTAGCTATTTAGCCCAGGGTGGATTTGGGTCTTCACAATGTTAGAATTATAAGCATGTGCCATTATAACCTGCTTTGGACTTAAATCTTTTAAAAGAGAGTTTCTAGTTTATGAGGTTTTTGACATTTAAAAATATCTATAGACAGGCCAGAGGGTTAGCTCAGTGGTTCCGGCGCCTGCCTCGCAAGCACAAGGTCCTGAGTTTGATCCCCGGTAACCACATATAATGCTGGGCGTGGAGACACGCCCACCAACAATCAACACCGCATACCACAGTGCCGGACGTGGTGGCTCACGCCTGTAATCCCAGCACTCGGGAGGCAGAGACAGGAGGATTGCTGAGTTCGCGGCGGCTTGCCTGGGCACCATAGTGAGCTCAGGGCCAGCCTGAACTACAAAAGCGAGACCCTGTCTCAAAAAGAAAAAAAAAAAAATCTATAGACTATTCAAACTCTATACAAATTCATGTCTAAATTGCTATGAGTTCACAATTAAGAGGATATTTAAATTAGAAGACAACATCTCAGTAATGAAATTTTAATTGTTTTGGAAGTCAGTATTCATAAGGTGAAGCCCATGTTTCTTTGGGTGCTTTATGTATTAGATCACATTGTACTCATGAATATTAATGGCTTGCAGTGAGCTACGTCTACATCCTTTACATTGATGTCATTACCTTCATCTTTTACAGCTTTGAATCTTCCCAATGCTACTGTAAATAACAGCTTTACATTATGAGTGATTTTGTGTAACACATGTTGATATAGAATGTGCATATTTTTGCATATAAGCATGCAATTAAAAGGGAAACACCTTGAGAAATAGGTTATTCAGTTTATAATTCTAAAAATATTGAGCTTCTGTTTCCTAAATCTCTTCAGTCACAATATTTAGTAAAACATAAAGTCAAGAAGAAAATGCACATTTGATTTTGATTTTGATTTTTATTACTCTTTAGCACAAGTAAAACAGTCATTGACAGATAATGAACAAACATTGGTATGTATTAATTTGTTCAAGAAACACTGAGCAGTTTTACAACTAAATGCAAGGGGCCAACGATGATCCCCAGTACAAGCATTCTCTTTGAATGTTTTAAGCTACCACAGGTAATTGATTTAGTGAAACTTTTTAGTCATTTACACTACAATATCAAGGCTATTGTTCTATTGTCCTTATGGATCAGCTAACATTGATATCAGTATTTTATTAAACTTAGCTATCATCCTTACTGACATAAATGTCAAATGAAAAGAAGTCAGAGTAAGATATTATGTGTAGCCCAATGAAATTCCATGATCTGTATGGAAAATGATGTTTGAGTACACAGTTTTCTTTTTCTAAATATAGAGCACGATGATAGTCACAATTTTAAAATAATTGTGAAAAAGTAAAACTGATTATCAGGTAGAAAACTGAATTGGTACAGCAGAAACACAAGTGTTTTCTAGATACTTCTCAGGCAAAATAATTGAAAGTAACCATAGGACATCAGAGATTTAAAAGCCATTAAAAAAAGATAAATAAACGTGTGCTGTGAAGGATAGAGTGGTGGGGGAGTCAGGAACTCGAGAGACCTGGGGTTGAGTGGGAAAGGATCCCTAAGCAGAGACCGTACACCCTTATTAAGGTCACAGGTTGTGCTCACCACAGGTGAAACTAAGATACCTGACCCTGTGTGAGGAAAGGAATGGCTCCATTGAAGGTTGAAGTTATGGTGATCACAGGCTGAGTGGAAAGATAAAGTGCTTACATTTCACCTTGGTTGTCTAAATAAGTTTATAACTTATGGCCAGCAATGCTGTCTCATGCAGGCTCCATTCCATGTTGCTGCTTTACCATTAGAATCTACAAAGTCATGAGCAAAAAAATTCAATGACAGGCTAACTCTGCTGTGTTCAGCAGCTCAAGAGCAAAGCAAGCAGTTTTGCTCACACATTCCTGAATGTAGTTGGAAAAAATGTAAAATTGCTCTGAAGAAGCATGATCATAGCAGTGTACTTAATAAAAGTTGTTTATTTCTGCTATAATATTGGGATCACCTTACTGATTAAAGTTGTGCTTCCAATAAAGGATTGAAAATACTCCTATGAATCTAATCACATACCTTATTCACTTCTTTTTTGTACTGAAAAATATTGACATAATGAACTACATAAACTAAGCACAAAATGATTGCATGCATATTGAAAAAGAATAAATTATTTCAATAAATACATTGAATAATGATTTTTAGTTTGTGCAATTAGAGCTTAAAAGCAAATTAAAAAAATAAACTCTCCTATGTACATTAGAACTTTTGTTGTCTAATGGAATGATTACTTGTCAAAACTTGTGTCTTCAAAAGAATTCCAAAAGCAGATGGCCTCCAGAGAGTTTAAGATCACAATTCATCTGCATGTAGTTTGCATTGACTATATTAGACTATCTTGCTTGCTGGTAGTGTATGTTTGCAGAATATGGGGAAAGGGATGGTTGTCAGGAGGTCTTCTAAATTAAAAAAGGAAGGAAACATCTTAATATAAATTACATGTCAAAGATTGGCTGACCTAGAAAACAACTAGGTTTTTCCAATATGTAAAATAATATAAAAATACACAATTGATAATAACAAGCTAACGTTTGGAACTGGGATATTTGGGTTTTGTGGCTGGCCCTTCCTTAGGCATAGTCATTACCTTTAAAGTCACACATTCACTAGCTCTTTTGTTCTTGTCATCTTTTTGGTCTCTAGACATTTAGGTTTGCAACTCTCAATGTTAGTTTTGGGAAAGATCTGAGCAAATAGCATTAGGGAGATGAATTACGTGTACTCAAAAATGAAATCAGTGATCACTATTAAGTACAAGTCATAGCAGACTAAGCTTATTTCAGCTAATGATGAAGAAATGTCTGAGGTATTTGAAATAATTGTTTAGCCAACAATATTTCTTTTATTCTATTTTCCATCTGTATGCTTTGGTAGCATGCATTGATAATCACATTTTTAATAAAAAAGTGTTCTCTTTTAGTTCAAGAAGTGGATTTGTAGGATTTTATTATATTATTATTATATTTGTTACTGTGTTTCTTGTCCACTCCCATAAAAAGTAGTTGCATAGTTCAGCTGTGAATGATACTCAATGTGACGAATAGCATAATTAAGAGGTTTTTGTCCTATTTTATAAATGTTATCGAATTTTGGCAGTTTTTCATCCTTTTCTTGTTATTTTGTGAGTGAGAATGTATAATAATATAAGCAGTGTTTGTTATTACATTCATTCAGGGATATTGAATATTGATCTTAATAGCTGCAGTTTTCTACCACTGATACTATGAATGACACAGTGTCTAAGAAACTAAACTAAGATCTCAGAATTAAACACTTTTTGCATCATTAATTAAACTAAAATCCAATGTGGATCTGTCAGTGGTTAATTTAATTAACTTTAGAATATATTCTTTTGTAAGTGGAGCTCATGAGAACTTGCAGTTTTGCTGCTAGGAGTAGCTTCTTTATTCAGTTTCTCTACCAATAAGATGTATGCATTTAAAAATGTCACATTTCTACCAACATTAATATAGTAACTATTAAACTGCAGCATTCTTGAGATTATCTTATCAAGCTTGTCAACTTTTTTACTATAAATTAGCATTAGTTTTAGGTTCATAGAAGAAACAATAAAAAATCAATAATGAATATTTAGAATTATAAAAGCTTTTCCTAGCCAATGGAATTGCAAAGATATGCACAGTAATTTTCCTGCTTTATGTTTATTTTACAGGTGTCACTTTTACAAGAAGCATGCATGACTTTATAATTTACAGTAAAATACATTTCCATTTCAGGGGAGGAGAAATGAAGACAGAAATACTATATACTGGTACTTGGAACAAGTAATCAGGGATGGAGGCAGAGTGTTTCAGTGCATAGAAAGAAAACTGGGGGATATTTTTTCACTTGAAATTATGATGTGTAAGACATGTGAATATGGAGAGAAAGTAAGAAAGGACTTAAAAAATGAATGTCAGAAGTTGAACCTAGGTGATTAGCAAAGTACCTATGCTACTGACAGGTGTGGCTGGACCTACATCTGTCAGGGAAGACACAAGGGTCTGTGAGGAATCTTTCATCCTGTTTCCCAGTTACTGATATGCATGAAGCACTTGCAGTCACGTGCATCAGGAGCCAGCAAGAGATCGTGAGTTCTCAGGAGGACAACAACCATATAAATAGTTCTCATTACCTTTTAAATTTTGGGTCCAATACATAGATAGCTCAGTAAATAGTTGTTTAATGAAAAAAAGACACAGGCTCACACATACATAAATATTTATCATATATATGTATATATGTATATATATACATCCTAAATATGTATTTCACATTACAACGTACCATATGTCTCTTTATGTATAAATTCTACATATATCTGTGGACAGTATCTAGAAATATGTACCCTGAAAAACCTGAAAGGCACGTAGAGACAGATCAGGCAAGCAGAGCAAAAGGGAGCTTGTGGGGAACCTAGACGGCAAAAGGGTCCTGTGCCATTAGCAGCGCCCAGGGCCATGGCCTGCTGGCACCCAGACCACCCCAGAGGTGCACAGAGACAGATCAGGTAAGCTGTGCGCAGGAGATGGTGGGGAACCTTAGCAACAAAGGAGCCTCATGCCAGTAACTGGCGCCCAGGCCTGTGTGCTTCCCGCTTCCACCTAGAACAAACCAGAGGGCAGTGAAGACAGACTGGGTAAGTAAGACATGGTGGGAATAGGGCGGTGAGTCAGCAAAAAGGGAGTTGGGTGCCACTGAGGAGTGATTGGGCCTGCAACCCTTCTACGACTTGGGTGAGATCAGAAGGCCTTGGAATCTCCTTTTTGGTTCTAATGTCAGCATTTTATATGTTTGTGGCTTGTAATTACCATTATTATTATCTTCATTAACACAGTTTAGAATATACTACAAAATATAATGGAAATCTAATTCTTGTAGAATTTGTAAAGCCCTCAAAGAACACAAGAATTACTGGAAATGTTCTAAGAACCAATGTCCTAATCATTTTCAAAATCCAACCTAATCAAATGATATCAATGGGGTATATTTGTTTTTAAATCTAGGATATTAAATCTCAGTACATTCAGCAATTTACTGAACATTATGCGACCTAAGTGTGATGCTGCCAGGATTGAGATCCAAGTCGATAATATCAAACCTTTTTATTAAAGTTTACTTTTGGGTACCACAGTATTTGTGTAGTATTTATTTTAGCTATACTCTGACAGCCACAGAATGATGCCATCCCTTTTATTTCCTTGTCTTTGAACAAAGACAAGGCTACTTGTTTTGCTCTCTGATCATTCCTATATGTTGTGCTCATGGGGCTGATTATCAATGAACATTTTGCTCACTGTTGCATTGTTTAATTCTCTTCCAAAAGTAAAAGAATGTCTGTAATGGGTCTATTTTGCTTGTGATCATCATTGTTATCCATTTTTAGCCCTCACATATTTTTAAGATGGAATCTCTTTGAAAGCCTACTTAGAGGAACTCAGACAAAGTATGCCATGAAACGCTCTTAAGTAATGGACTTGTGAAACGGAAGTGGCCGGGAGAGGCCCCGTTCAGTTGGGTCTCGGCAGCAGCTGCAGAGGCTCTCTTCTCCAATTCTTTTTGTAGTCTCTCTTTCGCTTCTGGAAATGTGGCCTCGGCTGTGGCTGTCTCTGACAGCGTCCTCAAGGTATTCAATGACATGAAGGTGTGCAAGTCCTCAACACCAGAGGAAGTGAAGAAGCGCGAGAAGGCAGTGCTCTTCTGCCTGAGCGAGGACAAGGAGAACATCATCCTAGAGGAAGGAAAGGAGATCCTGGTGGGGAATGTGGGCCAGACGGTGGACGATCCCTACGCCACCTTTGTCAAGATGCTGCCAGACAAGGACTATCTCTATGCCCTCTATGATGTAACCTACGAGACCAAGGAGAGCAAGAAGAAGGATCTGGTGTTTATCTTCTGGGCCCCTGAGTGTGCACCCCTTAAGAGCAAAATGATCTATGCCAGTTCCAAGGATGCCATCAAGAAGAAGCTGACCCGGATCAAGAATGAATTACAGGCAAACTGCTAGGAGGAGGTCAAGGACCGCTGCACAGTGGCGGAGAAGCTGGGAGCAGCGCTGTCATCTCCCTGGAGCGCGAGCCCCTGTGAGCCCCTCCAGTCCTTTGAGGACATCTGGCAGCCCCGGACCTATCCTCAGGGGGCTGGAGGCTGCCTCCTTCTTGCCAGACCGGAGGGGCTGGGGGGATCTCAGCAGGGGGAGGGGAATTATTTCACCCCAGTTGCCAAATAGCCCTATACCCCCGACCTTTCTTCTGCCTCCACCCCTCACTGTTCTGGCTTGTTCAAACTGCTTTTTTTTTTTTTTTTTTTTTTTTTTTTGAGACAGGATCTCGCTTTGTAGTTCAGGTGGCCCTGAGCTCACTGTGTAGCCCAGGCAAACCTGGAACTCTTCAGTTCTCCTGCCTCTTTATTGCTGTATGTGGTTACCAGGATCAAACTCAGGACCTTGAGCTTGCGAGGCAGGCGCTGGAACTACTGAGGTAAATCTCCGGCCCAAACCTCTTTTGATCTTCTGATTCCTATTGGGTTGAAGCAGACCAAGTTCCCCTCAGGCAGCCAACTTCGGGGGAATCTTGTATTTTTTTAAAGACTTTCCTACTTCCCACGCATCCCCCCCCACACACACTGGCAACTTCTAACTGCAATAGTGAATGTGCTTGTTTATTTACTTCTGTGTATAATTGGAATGTTGTGGAGATGACCCCTCCCTGTGCCAGCTGGTTACCCTCCCTTTCCCCCTGGTCTTGGCCACTCGTGGCAGCACTACTGGTAAGTGACCTTCAATTAAACACACACAAACACACACACACACACACACACACACACACACACACACACGTAATGGACTTGCTAAGAATCATAGCATAGGCAAGCCAGGACAGGAAATTCACAAGGCAAATCCATTCTGGGAAACGTAGTAACTTAGTCAAGTTGCTTTCTCAAAATAAAAGCTCTGGGGATGAAGCCTCATGCAAAGGCCTTGGGTTCAATCCCTAGATCAATCAAAGAAGGAGAGAAAAAGAAAGAGAAAAAGGAGGAGAAGTAAAAGAGGAAAGAGGAGCAGAAAGGGAGGAGAAATGAGAAATAGCCTTGCATGAAATGTTTCATTATGAGTCTTAGAAGGAAGCAGTGACGTTACCAAAATTCCCTGATATAAAGAGAATTGAGACATAGAGATAAAAAGTACATACTGCACATTAATATAGCATTTTAATCTACCTATTAATGATTTAAATTTCTCATCTAGTCTTTTTGTCTTCAGCTATATATGTATGGATGGATATGAGATGTAATATATATTATGTTACATATGTAATATATAATGTATATATTGTGAGGTCTCTGTATTTCTTTCTATCCTTACAGACCCATGCAAGTGCACACACAGAGAAAATCCAAGCTGGTGAATGAAAAAATGAACAAAAAGATCTCTGGAGTAAAAATGGAATCAAAGGGAGCATAGATGACTGTCCTTGAAAGAAGAACACTGCTGAAAAAATTGAGGCATGTGGCTACCTTCAGGAAAAACTCCACCCTGGAGGTTTTGCAGAGTTGATATGTACTTCTGGGCACAGAGAGAAGGACAGGAAATGCACATCTGAGAGTCTGCATGGTGGCCCCAGGCTGTTTGGAGACAGCAGCTGCTGTAACTGATAACAACCTGCATCCGTGGGGCAAGTGGCAGGTGCTGGGTGGGGCTTTCTGCTGACTTGAGTTCAGTGACCTTCACGTGTGAAATAAAGTGAAAAAAGCTGGTTGCGATAAACATGCATTCAGCCTGAGCTTTGGCTCTATTAGTGAAGCTGTACAGTAAGTGGCCAAATGCAAAAGTAAAATAAGCAAGTAAACAAATAAAGCAATAAATATATAAATAAATTCAGCAAGGTTAAAAAAAAATCAGCCCAAAGGGGTGAGAGGACTAGGCTTTGTACAGTAAATTTTCATGGGATTTCTTAGCATCTAAACATTAGAATTTTGTTCAATCTTCTAAACAATGATGAGACATTTAAAGATTTTGCTTTAAAAAAATGAAGTGATTACCATGATAGGTCATTGAGAAAAGAATCAACTCGAGGTGAAGGGAACATTAGGATTGTTTTATAGTCTTTCAGAAGAGAAGTAATAGGGATGTGGGCACTTAATTCTGGATATATGTGCTATGTAGTATTTTCAGTTAATTAAACTTCTTAGTATAATGGAGCAGGAGAGTTTGTCCTATAGTTTATGGATATTCAGTAGTGAATGGAAAAGAAGAGAATACTCCACTAAGAAATAGTCCATTAAAAATTAATTTCTGCCAAAATTTATAAAAGCTTGAAGGGATGAAATTGGCTCATCTAAGGACCTTACCTTCCACTCCCTGCTAAATCCTTCGGAATGCGTGTATCACAGAGTCATATGATAAAATTGAAGTAAAAGTAAGTAATCTACATGGTAGAAAATATAGTCAGATGGTGAAACAGAGGTACTTAATGTTTATAAATCTGAACAGCTCTCCTCTGTAAATAAGCTACATTATAGAGCTGTTTATTTACATGTACAGATCCTTCTCATGTACCTGCATATTAAAGTTCCATGCATGGATGGACAGATTATTAAACAATTAAATTAAAGTGTTTCAGAGAGTCAAAAATGAGGACACCTGAAATTAATATGTTATTAGCTGTACCAAAAAAGTCTTTAGAATAAAATAGAGTGGTAAATTAAATTTTACCCATTGGGAAGTTGAATTTTGCTGACTTAGTTGCAAGTCAAACTGTGGAATCTGATTAGTAAAATAACACATTTTTATTTAGCTTTTTCTGTATACCTTGTCAAGAAAAGGATAAAAAATTATAGAAAAAAAAGCCTTATAAAATCACTTAGGAAAAGGTTTAAATGGTTGGCAGCACAAGTTTAACCCATAATAGTGTTTTAAAACTAAGGAAATAAAACAAAAGATGACAATTTCCCTTTTGGCTTTGAAAACAAGAAGGGTTTGTATTTTCAGAATGTGTTTAAAAAGTTGAAAAAATTAAACAAGAATATGTTTAATTGCTTCTATTTTAAAAGGAAATTATAAGAGGTTGACTTTTAGGTTTTTATTTTGAAACTATGCTGAAACTTTATAGTCTTATGCAATGATGACAAACAATGTACTTTAGCCCGTAAACTAAAGGACATTTTGTTCTTCTGTGAAGTTCTGCTTCATGAGATAAAGAGAAATAAATTCATTTCTTAACATCTACTATGTAGCTTTTGTCCTCCAGTTTAGTGCAAATGTTTCTCACCTACAAACTGTCTGGGAAGGCTCATTCTGGAATGGGAGCCATTAGGAGAATTCATTTTTTAATGAATAGCTTGCTAAGGACAATTTTTTTCAAAAGTCACTTTACATAGACCTTCACTTTATTTTATGAAGTCACAATTTCTGTAAATATTTGAGATAATGGAGGCATTTATTCCAACAAGTATTGTTAAAATTTTCTTATTATGTTGAGGATAATTTTGTCCCCAGTTTTGACTTCTCTGAAATAAAATAAAAAAATGTGATGGGAATTTCTTAAAGTTGAGCAGTCCATGGCTCCATTTACAAATAAATTTATGAAGATATCATAAGTAATAATTTATGAAGATATCAGAGTAAATTAGAGTAATATATACTATTTGCCCAGATGAACAATGGGTCTATACTGAATAAACAAAACATAATAGTTTAATGAGCAAAAACTTGTAATTATCTATAATATATTCTTAAATTTAAAATTTAATTTTATGCAGACTAGACAATAACATATATGCATTTGAAAATTATTCAGAAAATTGAAGCGATTATGGTAAACTATGTTCTTGTGAGAAAACTAAAATCAGTGAAGTCTAAAGTAAAACATACTGTGCACATTTCAAAATAATGTGTCTTCCCTAAATAACTTCAGTTGTGAAGTCTGGATAAGGGTGAAAGGACAGAAAGAAGAGAGATGTTTTTGAATGGATGATTCAGTCCCTTTTTTTATCAGCCACCTCGTGAAATGGAAGAGACACAACCAATACCCGGATCCCTCCAAGGGTGTGAACAACACACTGTACTCAGTACATTCAGTTATCTGAAAATACCTGATTTTCATTCAGGTTTACTCTTCAACAGACTCTTGGGTATGAAGCTCAGTGATGAAGTGGGGCTACTCTAATCTGAAGAGGAAACAAATGCCCACTTTGGTGGCTAGAAACTGGGGAACTCGCGCTCTATTCTCAATGCAGTGTCTCCGTGTTAGGTTTCTGGGCTGTTGTCACAAATACCGCAAAGTTCTGGCAACGTCTGACTTCACGCTCTGGACGCTGACGTCCTAAGTCAGGGCGCTAGTGGGGTCCTGACCTGAAGGCACTGGGAGAAAAGCTGCTTAAAGTCTTTCTCCCAGGTGCTCCAGCTGGTCAGAGCCAATGCTTCGAATTTAGACCGCAGGTTCACTTGTCGTGTGGCGCTGTTCTCCCCGTGGGAGTTGCTGTCTCTGATAAGGACACGACGTCTTGACAAGGATCCAACATATTGAATTCATTTTAATGTATTACATCTGCAAAAACATTATTGCTAACAATGGTTTGAATTTATGGTTAGTGGAATTTAAGACTTCGAAATTTTTGTAGCTTAACAAACACTTTATATTTCATTTTGTGTGTGAACTTTAAAATTTTTCTTTTGCTTGCTCAACTGACTCTATAACTGATAAAGATCTTTATGATAGATCTTGAGGTATCAATTTATTTATTAACAAATTTTTGGACTTCAAATATTTGTTAATGTAAGGAGAACACATCAATGTTTTATATGATCATAATGACAATGTGACAAATATGGTAAATAGTAGTGAGTAAATAGAGTCCAGAATTATTTCTCAGGAGAGTAAGAAAGAAAATGATTTGGAAGATTGGACTGTGAATGCTGCTACTAATTGTCATGAGGACATTTTTCAAAATGGAGTTGTCAGTTTCAAAGTTTTAATTCAAAAACATTTTACTGATTTTTATTGCTTAATATTTCTTTAGAGACCATTTCCATATATTAGATCTTTACTATTGTCAATTCTTGCTACTATCTCTTAGGTTCTTAAATATTTTATGTTATTTCTTTTTTATTTGAAAAAATGTCTGATTTGTATTTCTTTTAACATATTCTATTCTGTTTTTTCCTTCATACATTGCCTCAAAATGACTTTATATAAATTTATCTTCTCATTTAGATATCTTTTTATTAACTTGTCTCTCAATTTGAATTTTATAGTCTTATTAATATATTTTAACTGATTTTGAAGAGAAATGTTGCAAAGATTTTAGCTTTACTGTACTTGATAGTCAAACCATGTTTTCTTGTATTGATTATCTATGGGATATTTTTTCTCATTATTCTGTCTCCATTTCTGTGTGTATAGTGTTCAAATTTAATTTTGATATTTTTATGACTCTAATGTGAGGTTGCCTGAAATTTTGGAGGAACACATGGTTCACTGTGGCTTTTCTCACTGCGCCAAAGTCTTTGAGGTTGGTTTTGTATAGTGTTTGAAAGGATAAAGGCTCTCTCACATTCCAGGTTGTGCCCTTGCCCTGCCTAGGACCCCCACTACACTCTTTTTGTCCCCTCTCACTGCCCCTTTCTGCTCCATTTGAAATATATGCTACAACCTTCTTTTCATGGTAGATCCTTGTCTTGCCAGAGCACCCAGGGGTCACACAACTCACAATTTCCCATCTCTTTGTGTCCTCCCCATAGGGTCATTGGCTTCTGGATTGGCCCTATAGCATGTTTACTGTTATTTTAAAATTAGTTCAGTGTAATTTCTGGCAGTTGTCTCTTGTCCCATTTAAAATTTCTTTGTTCTCATTTGCACCACTTTCCCTGATGCTCTCTCCCCACTGGCAAGTCTTGTGACCAAATCCACCTTCCTTTCTTCAGTGCTGGGTTTTATGGAGAAACACTGGTGCTTCCTTTTAAAGTTTTTTTTTTTTTAATTTCCCTATTTCCTTGGTCTGCTTGTTCTTACAGCAGGACTGGAGAAAAGTCACTAACACACAACCACAGGTACAACTTCTTTGTATGTTTTGAAACTTCAAAGTGCTCAGGTTGTAACTCACTGGTGTTACACTGAGTACAGGGTCCCGAGTTTGATTCCTGATGCCAGAAAAAATATTCAGCTTCAAGGATACATAAGAGTAGCTGCAATTATTGGTCCACTTGATCATTATTAACAGGTCAGTTTGTTATTTACTAGGTAGCTATATTTACTTTATGAACTGTAGAGACTGGAAATAAAGGGTTTGATATTTCACTTTCCCAAACTGACCTTCAAATAATTCACTGAAGGTGATTAGGCAAAGCTCTCTGACTGGACAAAGATAAGTTTTAGAATCACAAACAGGTCATTTGGTGTTTTTCTCTGTACAAAATACTCATTCCTGGCTTTGGAATATAGTTGCTAATTCCACTCAAGACTCCTTACCTAGGGAAGTCACTTTCTGGGCTGTTGTTTGTCGTCTGCCATGATGTCATCTTTGAATTAGGCAGCAGTCAAAGAGCACTAATAGTTTTCTGATATATTGCAGCACTTGGACTGCGATTGAATTTTACTGTTTTAATTTGCATATATTAATGATATGGATTCTGATGGTTAATTTCATATGTCAGTTTGGGTAGGTCACACTCTTCAAATATTTGGTTAAACACTATTGTAGATTTGCAGGTGAAGATATCTTTTTGGGTGAGATGAATGCCATAATCAGCAAACTAAATAAAGCAAATCACCCTATGTAGTCTAGTAAGGCTCACCTAATCATTTGAGTTGAAGGCCTGAAGAACAGATTAAACATTCCCAAGGAAGAGAGAATTCTTCCAGGAGAATCTTTTGGATTTCAACTCTCATTCTTCCTGGGTCACCAGCCTGTCCATCTATCCTGCAGAATTTTTTCACTAGTCTCCACAATCATAGTATTCAATTACTTAAAATCTCTCACTATCTCTTCACACACACACACACACACATGCACACACACATGCACACACATATGCACACACACAAACACACTCTACATGCACATCTTGTTGATCCAGACAATCATGATGAATACATAATTACCTATAAGTAATGAAAGGTTATGGATTCTACAGTGGCGTGCATGCGTCTCTTTTTTTTTATTACTCTCTTGTCTGTATTGTTTTGTTCAGTCTTTTTATAACTATTCTTTGTAGATGACTTTTCAGAGAAGATCTAAAGGTTGTTGGCCTAGCCTGGATCTGTAGTTAGTTAAGAAAAGCATTAAGAAAGTTCTACCTTAGATTTTTAGAAAGATAATTCTACTCTTCTATTTTTCAGTTTTATTTTATTATAGTAAGAACACTTATCCTGGGCTCTGCATGCCTAATACTTTTCGGAAAGTAGATATGTATAATACATTATTTTGACTAAAGAAAGGTACAATACTATACAGCAGATTTCTAGAGGTTATTCATCATGCTTAACTGAAACTTTATACCTATTGATTAGTAACTCCCAATTTCCCTGCTCTCCTATGCCTTGCAATATTTATCCTTCCACTATTGGCTTATTTAACTTAGGCAGAACTAATGTAATATGTGAGAAACCTAAACCAAAGTTGACTTGGGGTAAGAAGTAAGCAAGGAAAATTCATGGTTAGACCCCAGTCTACATTGTAAACAAAATAGCAAAAGTAGCCATTGTAGCCGGGCATGGTGGCTCACACCTGTAATCCCAGCACTCGGGAGGCAGAGATGAGAGGATTGCTGAGTTCGAGGCTTGCCTGGGCTACACAGTGAGTTCAGGGCCAGCCTGAACTACAAAGCGAGACCCTGTCTCAAAAAAAAGTAGCCATTGTAGGAAACATAGTTTGGCAATCTTTGCCAAAGTACAAGACCATAACAGGATTCGTGATCAACATCCATTAAAGGAAAAAAAAAGATCAGACTTTATATTTATAAAATAAATAGGTCACAGATATGTAAGTACCATATCTTTTCTCTGGTATGAGAACCTGTAGCTGTAAATGAGTTCTAGAATATATGATAGATTTGGTGAAATAGGAAATACTCAAAGGGAATGTGGTAGGGGAAAGTAATGAGGGGGAAGAATAAATATGATTTGAAATGAAAAAGAAAGTACATGTGTATAGTAGGTGGGGGTTGTGGGGTGGGTAAGGATATGGGTAAAAATGAGAATTAACTTGTGGCATATACTGGTACAAATTCCCCAATGTTGAGTGCTATTGTGAGCTGTATATAAAATGTACCAATAAAGAATTCATTTAAAATGTATTATAAATAATAATTTTTCAAGTAGATGAAACTCATATATACTTGCAGTCTTTGAAATCTAGGTAAACTAGGGACTATGGTCATAACAGTTATTGTTTATTTTCATGCTTATAAACTTTCTCAATAAATTATATGCTTTTTTCCCCTGCTTATTCACCAAGTAACATAAAAGATGTTAATGTTAAAGAGTAAAAAGTACTGTATTATTACAATTAGTTTCTGTATTGGCTAGGAATTCCCATCCCTTTCTCTAAAAGTTCATTTGAATTTTTGTTGAATAGAAATTTCAGGCGGAAAGAAGCAAGAGATGTTTTACATGTGCAGAAAAAAGGGTTAATTAAACAATCACATTTAACCACATTTCTAAAACATTTCCTTTCTAAGAGCTATTTGGAAAATATATGCAAATTATACATAAATTCAGTGAACAGTGAGAGGACATTGTAGAACTTCATTAATTATAAATTCTAGAGAAGAGAAAATATGGACTTTGAACTGAGTCCATTTGTTCTATTATGCATGTTTATCTGTTGTATGTGGAATATATAGAACTAAAACTCCACTTTTGGACACCTGCTATGTGTCACACAAGGTTCAATAACTTGCATTTACTGTCTCACTTAACCTTTCTGCTTAATCTATGAGCTTGCTAGTGCTGTATCTCCTATTTTATGTGTTACAGAAGAAGAGCCTTAGGACATCTTCATCAAAGACTCAATATTGTGATGTAGTAAATCTGGCCTCTTCAATAGAGTTAATATCTTTAATGTTCTCAAGAGACATTCTTCCATGTATACATCTATTTCATAAACTCCTGTTTTTATGCAAATGTAATTTAACTCACATTATCTGAGACATTTGTGTTTCTGTTTGATGTTAGCATAAACACTTGTGCTTGTTTGTCTTCCAGGTTTTTATTTGTTGTTGTTGTTGTTGTTGTTGTTGTTGTTGTGTTGTGGTGTTGTGTACGTGAACCTGGTATCTTGTGAAAGTTAGTCAAACACTCTAGCACTTAGTATGTCCTCAGTTCTGTTTGCTGTATTTCCTATGAAAGTTATTGGTCTAAATAACAGATAAATAGTAATTCTGGCTTATTTAGCCAGCCCCCAGCTGTTTACTTAGTAGTTGATAATAACACTATTTTGTGTAATTTATAGATTCATTTAGTTTCTAGTTCATCAAGAGTTTTAGTAGGAATAGCTGATAAATTTTATTAAATACTGTGATAGCCATCTACTGAAATGTATATGCCTTTATTTTTGGACTTTCATGTAGTAAATAAAATTAAGAAGTTACTTCAACAAGTTGAATCATAAGCATGTGTGACATGTTAGTAAAAGATAAATTTAATAACAACATTAGTCTTTTGAATATTTTATTTGTGGGTTTTTACATTTGGATAGCTGTTGTAAGAGGAATAATTCTGCATAAAATAATGCAAATGTGCTGAAAAATAAGACATATAAGTACATGAAAATGACTCCTGGGAGTTACTTAGTCACCGTTATTCTGTGCAGAAATGAAATTACATGTCACAAGAAATCACAAGAAAATGCCTGCTCCCTGCCTGGAATTTGACTCTTCTGAAGAATCAGATTTTTCAGGAGGGGTGTGTGTGTGTGTTTGTGTAGGGGTAGTTACATGTATTCTCATAATCATTCTGGCTATGAGTTCATGTGCTGATCTGGGAAGTCAATATAATATAAATGTATTAAATAGAATTATTCACCCTCTTATAATTTTAAAGCTATGATAATCCATTTTAGAAATACTAATGAGCACATACAGTTTGGGTTCAGTCAGAAATCAGTGTCATAGACACTCCCTGATTTGACTGAAAAGTTGTGCGCGAAATGTCTCAGAGTACCTTGTGTTCTTTAGTTCATTCATGTTGGTATGAAATTGTGAGTTTTTCAAATCAGTTCAATTATTTCATTAAAGTCTGAGTTATTAAAGTACTTCACACTTAAAGATGAGTACAGAGAGGGATACAATGATTACCTGTTTCAGGAAGCAAATTGTAATGAAATAGCTTGAAGCTTTCTATCAGTAATCTTTCTCCTCTAACTTTTCTTGAGGTAAACATTGTGTTCATGCTGGTTTGTATTCATGCCACTTGCCTTTCTGCACTACAGTATTAATAGTTTAAAAAATTGGTTCACAACTCTCTCTTAATAACTGCATCTTGTTTGTGTCATTTTGTAATTTGTTTTTCTCACTCAATATGCTTTCAAAATTCATTGCTGTTGATGCAGACCCATTTACACTAACTGCTATTGATGGTATAGTACATATACACCACACATATTACATTTCACTATTGATGACCATTTTGCTCATTTTATTTTATATTTTCACAAGAAATGTTTCAAAAGCATATTTACATATGCTTTACATGGCCTCTCATCACTCATATGAGAGTTTTGGAGCCTAAGTAGAACTGTTGGTGGATGAGTAAACTAGCCTTTGAGGTTGCTGTATCTTGCTAAATTGTCCTCTGATGATGAACATGGTCCATTGTGCATCTCTGAGGAACTGGAAAATACTTTGTGATGACAAAGCAGTAGTAAAAAATCATTGGAGAAAAATCATTTCGATGTTTTCACTCTACAAAAAGATGACATGGACATGACCCCTAAGACAAGATGGAGCAGTATGACTCCTCTTATTTGATTTGTATTTCTGCAGCAATCTCAGTCTTACAGAAGTGTCAATCATTTTTACCAAATATGCATCCTGATTTCCCAGTAAGGTGGACAAGCATTTTTGTCTAAGGACCTTCAGAATTGGGAATGCGACCACCTGTCTGGAGAGTGCTTATTACAAGACAGTCTATGGGGAAGGGGCAGCTCAGTGGTACAACACTTACCCACCATACACAAAACCCATGCTTTTAGCCACATGAAGAAGATTCTAATACAAGACAACAATAATAGTAACAACAACAACAACAATACTGAAAAGTCTAAGAGGATTGGAAATTGGCTGATATTCCAACATAAGAATATTCTTTAAAAACATTCTGTCGGGTCGGGGATTTAGCTCAAATGGTACTGCACCTACCTTGGAAGCACAAAGGACTGAGTTCAATCCCCAGTACCACAAATAAATAAATAAATAAATAAATAAATAAATTCTATCGCATTTCATTAGAATTTCAGGCTCTGTAAGGCTGGAAAGACAAGGAGAATATAAACATGGGCCTGGCTGGGTATTGTTGCATTGAATGCTATGCATTTTTTTTCTTTTTGACACAGGGTCTCACTTTGTAGTTCAGGCTGGCCCTAAGCTCACTATGTAGCCCAAGTAAGCCTTGAACTCAGCAATCCTCCTGTCTCTGTCTCTTGAATACTGGGATTATAGATGTGAGCCACCATGCCCAGCAATATGGTATGTGGTATTGATTGCTGGTGGATATGAGTCACCATGCCCAGCATTGTATTTGGTTACCGGGAATCAAACTCAGGACCTTGCACTTGTGAGGCAGATGCCAGAACCATTGAGTTAAATCATAAAAATTTTAACTAATCACCAGGCATGGTGGCTCATGCCTGTAATCCCAGCACTTGGGAGGCAGAGACAGGAGGATTGCTGAGTTCGAGGCTTGCCTAGGCTACGTAGTGAGCTGAGGGCCAGACTGAACTACAAAGTGAGACCCTGTCTCAAAAAAAAATTACTAATCAATCAATAGACTTTGAGGAGAGAAATGAGGTACATGCAGATTAAGACTAGATCAAACACAGGCTTGACTTCTAGTTTCTCTTCAGCCATATTATTTATTCCATATAGTTGGAAAAATGACTTTAAAAATTATTTGATATAAACCTTGAAATATAAAGCAAATATTTACCAAACATTTACTGACCAATTTCTCTGAATAACATGTTTCCTCAGATGTGAGGAGGATTTTTGATCAATAGCTTCAACCAACTGAGCATTTATTCTGTGTCAGAATATTTACATATCTTCTCAGTAATCCAAAATAGCAATGTAAGGTAGGAATCATTAATTCTTTAATCAATGAGAAACTTGAAGGACACAGTCAATGTTGTACTGTAGACAGAATTAAATATGATATTCTAACCCAAAACTATGTGATTCAAACGTCTATTTTTTCTGCATGTAAACTTTATCAGAGATATAGGTAGACTCTTTGCACCTCAGGTTCTGAAATGTCACCGGGAAACAGTAGATTCACTCACTGATAGAGCTGCTTACTTAGCAGGCACAAGGCCCTAAATTTGCTTCCCCATGCCACAAGAAAAAGGCAGACAAACAGATTCAATTTGAAAAATTGGGGTACTTACCAATTAAGAAAAGGATGTTAAACAACACTATAGCACAATGGTATTTTTTAGCTGAAATCCAATTTCTTCCATTGTAGTTTTTATTGCTCTCAGGCCCATGTTGAGGAGAACTGCTGGCTGATTCTGTGAAGAATATGTTAGGTCATAGGACACACCTACTGGGCTCTTCAGCGCCTGCTCATTCCTGCTGAAATTAGAGCCAACATTCTTCCAATAATCCTTTCTACCCTTAATGGCTGCTCTCTTTCCTATTGCTCTTGCAGTTATACTATGCACCTTGGCAGACTCTGGCTTTTGGACTTGGATTACGTAGTTTAAGGCAAAAGTTCTCCTTACTGTTCTTTGCCAGCTCTTATCCCTTCCAAAAGCACCACAAGTTGTATATGTTATTCTGAGTATCAAACTCCAATCTTTTTAAATGTTATTTTTAAATTGCTTTATCAAGCTTATTGATACATTACAATCACAACCAACATTGAGGATTTATACTTATACATAGTATATCTTGATTCTGATTTTTCCCAATCCCATACTCACAAGTGAAAAAAGACACAGATGTGTAAATACAGTATCATTTCTCTAGTATGAGAAATTGAAAGTGTAATGAGGTTCAGAGTGTATGATAGGTATTGTGAATAGGAAGAAAATGTCCAAACTCTAATCTTGAGCAGTGGTTGGCACAAAGGAAACATATATTTAGTGTGTGTATAATGAAGATAAGCAAATGAATAAGTTAAAATAAGGAAATGGCTATACTCCCATAACTACTATACAGATTCAATGCAATCCCAATTGAAATCCCATCACCATAATTCATAGAGCTAGAGAAAATAATCCAGTAATGTATCTGGAACCACAAGAGACTTAGAATAGCAAAAGCAGTTCTAAGCAACCATGACATGGCAGGGGCTATTACAATCCCCAACTTAAAACTGCATTATAAAGCCACTGTGATAAAAACTGCATGGTACTGGCAAAGTAACAGACCTGAGGACCAGTGGAATAGATTAGAAATCTAGAAACAACTCCAGATACACCAAGGCACCTTATCTTTGACAAAGGAGCCAAACATCCTCAATGGAGAAAAGACAGCCTCTTTAACAAATGGTGCTGGAAAAACTGGGCTTCAACCTGCCAAAAACTAAAGCTAGACCTATCTCTCTCACCATGTACTAAACTAAAACCACAATGGATTAGAGACAAACATTAAAATAGAAACAATAAGCCTGCTGCAAAACAGGTTGGGTAAAACTCTTGGAAACATTGGCTTAGGCAGAGATTTTATGAACAAAACCTCTATAGCATGAGAACTAGCAGAAAGAATCAATAAAAGGGATCTCATTCTCCTAAAATCTTCTGCACAGAAAAAGAAACTACTGGCACCACTAAAAGACAGCCAACAACATGGGAAAAAAATCATTACTGTCTGTTTCTCAGACAAAGTGCTGCTATCTAGAATATATAAAGAACTTAAACAAATCAGTTTCCCCAAGTTTAAAGACCCAATTCAAAAATGGGCATCTGAAGTGAATAGACATTTCTCAGAGGCAGAAGTCAAAGCAGCCAAGAAGCATATGAAGAAGTGTTCAACATCACTGGTCATTCAAGAGATGCAAATGAAACCAACACTAAGATTCCATCTCACTCCACAAAGAATGGCTGCTCTTGCAAAATCAACCAACGATAAATATTGGCGAGGCTGCGGGGAAAAAGGAACCCTTCTCCACTGCTGGTGGGATTGTAAACTTGTACAACCATTATGGAGGTCAGTGTGGAGATTCCTCGGAAAACTAGGATTAGAGCTCCCATTTGACCCTGCTATTCCCCTGCTGGGAATATACTCAAAGGAATTCAAAGAATCATATTGTAAAGTCATATGTATACCCATGTTTACAGCAGCTCAGTTCGTGATAGCACAATCTTGGAAACAACCCAAATGCTCATCAACTGGAGACTGGATAAAAAAGAATATTTTTAAAAATAAAATGGAGTATTACACTGCCATAAAGAATCACAAGTTTCATTCATTTAAGTGCAAATGGATACACCTTGAGGACACACTAACAAGTGAAATAAATAGATCCCAGATATGTAAATAGTGTATCTTTTCTCTGGTATGAGAACCTGTAGATGCAAATGAGTTCTAGAATGTAAGATAGATTTTGTAAAGTAGGAAATATTCAAAGGGAATTTGGTGTAGGAATGTAATGAGGGGAAAGAATAAATATGATTCAGAAAGAAAAATAAATAGCATGTATTTAAAGGGTGGGGGATTGTGGGTGGGTATGGATTTGGAGAAAATGAGAATTAACTTCTCTCATATACTGGTACAAATTCACCAATGTTGACTGTAACTGTGAATTTTATATAAAATGTACCAATAAAGAATTCAATTTAAAAATTAAGAAATGAGGTAATCAATTAATAAATGGAAATGGCAATATGACATAGATGTATGAAAGCAGTTAAGGGGTTCCAATATCTAACTATGAAATCTCAGCATGGCTTGGCCTCAAACAAGGACATGAAGGATGAACTTTGTCTATTTGGGGGAAAATAAAAAAGACTGAGATCTTGGGCAGAATGAAGAATATAACCAAGAGCATAGAGTGACTTATAAATGGTTTCTTGAAAGAATTATAAGCAAAACAACTTAATATTGACTAAGAACAGGATTTAAAGAAAGCAAGTGGAATGGTAGAGAGGTGTGACATTATGTGATACCCAGGATGACATATTCATCATCAAAAGTCTTCGCAGAACTCAGAGGAGATATTTGTATTATAGCTTGTGTCTGGATGCTCTTCTAAACCCTCCTGCACCCCTAAGTGGGGCTTTTCAGAGTTTTCTAGTTTTAGAGTATGTTGCACTGGGATTAAGTGTATACTGTTGAGATCGGAGTGTCCATTGACTGGTTTGGCACAGTTTTGTGTGTAGATAATGGGGAGGTCCATCCTGGGTGTGAGTACTACCTTCCCGGAGGTACTGTGTCCTTGTTAGAAAGTAAAGCAGAGAAGGATGGTGCAGTAATCACTTGGTTCTTCATTTGCTTCATTGTTTGTTTCTTATCACTGCTTGCTGCTGTGCTGTTGTTCTTCCCTGCTTGCCATGGACTATTTCCTCTGTATAAGCCCCGCCCACCCCTGGCTTTGCCACCCTGCTTTAGAACCAAGAGAATTATGGACGGAAACCTCTACAAACTGTGAGATAAATATACACTTTTCCTTCTTTAACTTTGGGTGTTGGGTGTTTCAGCAGGGAGAAAAGTAACTAAGACACACATGCATGGGATAATGGAGGATATATTAATGAAGCAACTTGTTACACAGAAACTGAGTTAAGAGGAACTAGCAAGGTGTGAGAAAGCACTCCTCCTCTAGAAACTTTAGGGACTTTGCACTTACTGACCTGAAAAGTCAGAGGCAGCAAGTGATTGTGAAAATGTAAATACTGAATCTAATTGTAGCTAAAGAAGGAGACTCTTTCAGTAGAGAAATACAACTAACTTGGTATCTGGAGGAATTAAAATGCAGTCAAAATCACCCCCTTTCTTCTCCTGCCATTCGTTCTTATTGCTAAACTCAACCAGAAGGCAGGCAGCTAGAGATGACTGACAGTGCATAAAGGTCAAACCCTGCCGCACAGGCAGGGTCCTGAAGGGCAGACCAAGGGTCTGAAGGAAACAGTATGTTCAGTGCAAGGAGTAGTAGCCAGCAGAGAAATTTTTTAGCTGAATTCTTTATTTGTACAATTTATATACATCTCACATATACAATCACATATAACATTGGGGAATCTGTACCAGTATATGACATAAGTTAATTCTCATATCCTGAGATCTGTGTGATTTCTCAGAAAACTAGGATTAGGGGTCCATTTGACCCTGCTATCCCCCTGCTAGGAATATACCCAAAATAATTTAAAAACCACATTGGAAAGACAGATGTACACCCTTGTTCATAGCAGCAGAGAATTTTAAGCAGGAGGGCCAGGGAATCAGATTTCAGAACAGGAATGACAGCTCTAGCAATAGGAAAAGAGTAACTGTAGAAGATTATTTAAACAGTAGAGAGGGAAACACATCAAGTGGGATAGAACAGATTCTGGAAAATATTATGAGGGTTTCATCAGAACAATGACTCTTGATCTGGGAAGGAAAGATCCAAAATTAGAGATATAATAGCAAATTTGCATTACAGCTCAAGGCTTGTCAGCAATATCTACAGAGAGAACAAGGATCAGTTTCTTGAATTGCACGTTAGTTTACACATCTAAAGGAAAGGTAACTGGTTTTTAGCTTCAGTAATGTTTTTATATCTTGCATAGGCAGGATTTTTGCCGTGAAATTCAAATAGTACAAAATGATTTTAATCAAGATAGAAGGTACCTCTCCAAATAAATATTTGATTTGATTATTGAGCTATAAAAATGATTAGATTCATTTAATTTTTAGCATTTTCCTAAACTAAGACAATATTAAGGATACTAACTTTATTGTGGCTTTAGCTATTTTACTGTGTATTTTGCTAGATGTACAGAAATCATACATATATATACAAAATAACATATATGCCTTCACTATACAAGTAGAAAAACATAAAAGTCTTTAAAAATTCATAGATCAAAGGCCTCTAAATGTGACAAATAATAAATTAATCTAAAAGAACCAAGTGATGTTAATGGAAAAAAAATATCTTACAGGTATATCAGATCACAAAATCCTGGTCATTTTCAGAAGTGTTGATTGACAGCTGTGAATTTACTTTGGCTTAAGTTTTTTTTTTCAATAATTGTAAATTTATCACATAAATAATGTATATATGAGATGAGAGGCATGTGTTTCAGAGAAGACAGGGGTTCCCCTTGCCTATTGCTCTTTGGGGAAGTACAACCCCTCCTAATGTTGACAAGCTTCAACAACTCATGAAGATACAGAAAATTCTACATTATTTATGTCATCTAGAACTACAAGGTCACGTTCTAAGACTTCTTATGACAGGGCCTTAAGGTGAGAGGGAACATTTCAGCATGCGAGCCCAACAAACAAAATACAGTTCTTGATTAATCATAGCTATACAGCTCTACTTTTTTTAAAGTAGTGGGGATTGAATCCTGTCAGTGATGAACTACATCTTTAAGTCTTTCTTTTTTTTTTATACTGAGACAGAATATCACTGAACTCATAAAGTTGGGCTCAAATATGAAAAGCATATGGTTATAGGGGGTGGAGGATTATAGAGTGGGTAAGGGAATGGGTAAAATTGAAGATTCAGTCGTGTCATATATTGGTGCAAATTCTCAACATTGAGTGTTATCATGATGTATATATAAAATGTGCCAATAAAGGGCTGGAGATTTAGCTCAGTGGTTCCGGCATCTGGCTCACAAACGCAAGGTCTTGAGTTCGATGCCGGTAACCACACAGAATGCTGGGCGTGGTGACTCACACCCACCAGCCATCAACACCACATACCACAGTGCCGGGTGTGGTGGCTCATGTCTGTAATCCCAGCACTTGGGAGGCAGAGGCAGGAGGGTTGCTGAGTTCGAGGCATGCCTGGGCTACATAGTGAGCTGAGGGCCAGCCTAAACTACAAAGCAAGACCCTGTCTCAAAAAACAAACAAACAAACAAACAAAATGTGCCAATAAAGAGTTAAAAGAAAAACATGGAATCCTTCCTCATCGGCCTCCTGAGTAGCTAGAGTTCAAAGTTTTGCTCCCACATCCATCCAGTTCTGCTTTTCTCAACCCTGACTATCCTCCTTACTAACTATACAACCTTAAGAAAGATTAATGAATTTTCTGTGCTTCATTTGCCTAACCTATATATAGTAGTCTAAATAAATTTATTAGTATGATTAAAAACTCTGGATACACATCTGGTACATAGTAAGCACTTAAAAAAATGTAATGTATGTTTTTTTTTTCTTGCTGAACTACGAAATCAGACAAGCAAGCTTTTTAAAAAGCCAGATTAAAAATGTTCACAGTTCCTAGAACTGTGATGATGATGATGATAACGATGATGTATCCATCAGATATCACAAAAGTATTTAACATGAGGAGTGAAGAAATTAAAAGCAAATATGAATAAATGCAAGAGAAATTAGAGATTAAGGAGAGAGAACCCACACAAAGGTGATGTTGGGGTAACAGGAATGAGGCCTAAACAGAACTTGGAGAAGAGGTCCTGATGGAGAAGATTCTACTGTGAACTTCCCATGCAGGCTATATCATTATATTACCATGTAGCACAGAAATCAGAGTGTTTTTTTAATAGTGCTTTATTGACATTCTATTATCTGTAAAGGCCTGAAAGTTTAAGAATTAATACAAAATTTCTTTTATCAAGAGGTTTCATCATACAAGTGTTTATATTCAATATATTTTTTCTAAAAAGAAACTGATCAACTATATTATATTCTGAAATTTATTATATAAAATATTGTGTTATTTATTAAAAACTATTATTGCATGTTTTCTAATATAAAACATGGCTTTCTACAAAATTGAGAACTTCTCCAATTCTCACACATTAGTTGGACATGCTATGTTTTAATTCAATTATGACACCAAATATTCAGTATAGATTCCCAAAATACAAGGCTCAGGCCCATGTGATTGCCCTAATTCCATATGAGAGATGAGGGAGTATCTACACCAGCAGTATTTAGCTCAGCTAGGCTTAGAATGTAAACCAAATTCTTCCCCAGCTCTAAAGCATTACCTCAGATCAGTGCGGTAATGCTGGATTTTCTACCCAGGAATCCTTCAAATAGCTTCTCAGGCCTTACAGGGACAGACTGAGGCTCGAGTTCTCTCTGTGTGTTGCAGCAGGGCAGGTACATGAACCTCTTTGAACAAAAAAGTGGACTGCTGGGCAGCACACTCAATGGAGGTATCAATATTTTCATCTTTTCCATTTGTTTCATTAGATAATTGAAGTAAAATGGGAATGGTATCTGTTAATAGATTGAAATGAGACTTGAATGATTATTGCTTATTGGGATGTGATTATATTTGAATTTTTCAATATGTTTTTGTTGGCTAGCATCATCATTATGTATATGTCTTATAAATTGTATGCAATATACAGCTAGAGCTTTTCAGGAAGCCAGATTTTCTTATCATTAGAGTAAGGTCACTGAGGTGTGATTACAATTGTTGGAAGTAGCCTAGAGCTTTTCCCCATCTTCGAAGGAGAAGATCATACGAAGTTCACCAAAGTGCCATTAATCCCTCCTCTCCAGGGCTGTCAGCTCAGCAGCACATTTTTATAATTGATAATTTCCAGCAGGATAGTTGGCAGTATCCTTATTTCTAGCACTTGAGTTAGGAAAAGTGAAAGTTTTCCTATTTTTAGTTAAATGTTATTTAACCTTTGAATGACTTTATATATTCTTTGCTTTAGTGGTAATCTGTACCAGAATTCCTAAAGCTATTGTTTTAAAATAGGGAAATTTTATAACATGAATACTTGCGGGGTAGTTGAAATCTGATAATTTAATTTCTACAAAGTTTTGGCTTGCTAATGAGAGCTAAATAAGATAAGTATGAGTGTAAAGTCAGCCAGTCTCACCATTCTAGGATATCTGAAAGGGGAGAGAGATATCTATGGAGATGGAGGACACAGGGAGTGTTTAAGTAAATAATTTCTGAGTTCATGGATGTACCAATTATAATTTAAATCTTTTTGGTTTATTGTCTCACTGTGCCGATTGTGGAATTTTTGAGGAGAAAGACCTTGTCATAATTTTCCTTCCCTCTTTCTCCATATTTTTTCCCCCTCTCTAGCATAATATGGCTGTATCAAGCCCTGCTTAATTCTCAGAGAGCAAAATATTCTTCAGTGGTTCTAAATGATCTCAATTCAGGAAATCTGTTGTAGAAAAAAAGGTTCAAATGTACCCCAAAGTCAGAATGATGAACTATAAGGAATGGGGTTCTAATTTCCAATCATTCTTCAAAAGACCGTTATTGCAGAAAAACTATAGATGCTACAAATGCATTCAAATTCAGTCTGTAGTAATCTGTGCTTAGCTTACTTTCAAGATTCTATTCTAAACTCACAATTCTTGAAAGTAGTAGATGAATTCTTCATGTCTTACTTTATGTTAAAAACATCGTTAAATAATAGCATATAGATAAGTATTTACTGTAAAACATCACCCAACCCCAATGTTTACATGTGAGGGAAAAATGTATGATTAGGTCTTTCTCCCAGAGAAAGCTGTAACTTCCTTATGCCTTTTCACACAACGGACAATAGGATGTCACATAGGGGATGGATAGAGCTGTTATATCTGTAACATGAAAATGAAAGTTTTAGCACAAGAGAAGAAACAAATTTATTGATTTTACTTATAATGTCCTATTTAACCTTAACTAAGCAGAAGCAAATATTAAATAGGAAATAAGACTTTAAGATACTTTATTATCAGAACTATTTTTCAGGATTGTTATCCAAATTCACAATCATTCTACAGACTATCATCCTGAAAAGACTAAAAAAAATGTATTAAAATATTCTAAGAAAGATTTTAGTGACTGTGCACAGAATAAATCAAAATGCTCTGCACTGTGTAATGATGTATAGAGTACCTGGTAAGTGTCTTAAAATAGGAATTTTTCCATTGGAAAACTAATGAATAATTTTCATTATAATTTAGAGAGAAATTAGAAAATGGATATAATTTAAAGCCCACTTAATTCACCCTCATTTCTGATAATAAGCCCTTCTCCACTGAGCCCTATCTCTGTCCTTGATTTTAAAACAAGGATATTTAGTACATGGGTCTTCTGATTGGAGTTATTAGTTAAGTCAGGAAAAAAGAAAATGAGGTCAAAATTCTTAGAGACCAGTTTCTTGGTGATCCAGAAGTTTAGAGTTAAAGAAACACTAAAGTATTCGGGAGCATGATGATGGCCATCAAGACAGATTTGACTTCATGTCTTCTTTCTCCCATGCATCCTAAGAAAATCCCTGAAAACTGGGAAAAATGGCTGTAGAGGAAAAGATTTTTGTGGATATGTGAAAGCAGGATGTTTGGGGGCATTGTGCCAGAATTCAGGGCATTTGATCAGTGTGCACAAAGTCTTTTGTTTCATTGTAACATACAGATCACTCTGGAATGCTAGAAGGACAATGCAAACGGCCTAATGGAAACTCTGATGGACCTTTGGAAAAGTGATGGACCTGGAGCTCGGATACTACTGCCTTATTATGGAAGTGAAGATGCCTTCAGGATTTAGACTGCTCTCTTTCCTCTAAATCTTCATAGTTGCAATGAAGCCCAAGTTAGTCTAAGGAAGGACACTTTTGAGTTGTATTCTGAGCAAGAAATTACAAAAGAGATCCTTGCATCAGCACTGCAGGATTAGTGAATCATTGGGTGGCATTCTGGATGGATGGAGGAAGGACTGGAAGATTCCCTCATACCCAGGGTATTTGATAGAAAAACTATGACAGACTTTTCAAGAGCAAATTCCTTTTACATGAGTCAGACTTACTCGGGAAAATGTATACATGAGGTGAAATCTGTTGTTCCTTGAAGAACAGATATTTGGGATGATCTGGATTAATTCATTGGTTCTAGTGCTTTGGGAGTGGGAACAGACACTCAGATAAGTGAAGCAGTCACCCTATTTTGAGATATATCACATATGAAATAATAAAGTTACTTTCCTAAAGCATATTGGGATTTCCTTTAATTTGATCTTTTTACACAAACTCTAACTGAGGTAGAGATGGTGAACCTTTTAGTATGAGAGTTTGCAGAAAATGAAGGAGGAAAGTGGTGTCTTTTCAACTGTGATAAATTGGGGAAAACTGAAATGGATTTTTTTTTTCTTTAACAGGAATACATTATTCTAGATTATCTGCTCTAAGGGCCTCTGAAGAAGTGCTTGTCTCTCTTACTTCCCTAATTTCTTTTGTGTAAAAATCTATTGTAAATTCTAGATCTCCTGTGAATGGTCATTTGGGGGATATGTAGGGGAAACATGAGATTAAGAAGGAAAAAAAAAAAGAGTCCTGGGTGGAGCTTCTCAAAAACTCCAAACTGCAAGGACTAGCAGAAACTTCAGAGAAGACACTAGACTTCATAGATGGGGAAAATAGGTTTTGAAAGATGGTTCTTACTGCAAGTGATAAGGTATTGCTGCTGCTGCTATCTGAATCAATTTTTGATATAGCTGTATGAAGCCCAAATTAGTTAGATAATGTAGTATGATCCTTCAAAGCTTGCTTAATTCTTTCTTCTTTCCTCAGTAATCTGTTGCTTCTTTCTTCATCCTCCCTGGAGTTCTATGTCCTCATGCTCAGCATGGCTGCTCCAGATTTCTACTCTGTGATCCGACTTGGTTCTATTAGGCTGAAAATAAGCTACTGGGAGTCTCTTCATGTGAGAAACAGGCATAAAATAGTTTTCTCAGGAAGTCCTGAAGGGTTAGGAAAGGAACAATTTGTCAAATTTAAAATACTATAAAGTATATGTCTGATGTTAGATGACAGCTCACAACTTCTCTAGTAAGAAAAGAATAAAAGAAAACAGAGAATAGAGGCTTTTCTCTAAATAACTACTTTCTTCAGTGGGCAAAACAGATGGAAGAACCCTGAGGAATTCAAGGGACTTTTCAGGGGATTTTTTCTTTTTTCTTTCTTTTTTTTTTTTGCACACCACAGCCAAAATTTAGCACTCGGGATGAGGCCTTTGTTTATTCCAGGAGTTTCTGTGGAGAAGGTTGTGTGCTCAGGACCCCACTCTAGGCAACGTGATTACAGACTCAGGAACGTCCTGGTCCCAGAGGATCTACACTTCCAAATCACCCTTTTAACGTGCCGTGTACTGTGAGGTTAAACACACACGGAAGAATGCCAGGCACTTAGAGCACAATCTTGGATGTGGCTAATCTATTTTTATTTGTTCATCATGGTAGGAGTTGAACCATTTCACAACTTGCTGAATGTGAATAGTGGCTAGATTTCCTTCATGTTTTATATGAGAACATGGCAGCATGGGTATGAGATGGGCTGCAGAAGGGATAGGAGCCAGGCTTGCCAGCCTTCAGAATTTTTGTTGTGATCACTTAACTCAATTTTTCTTGGTTCTGTCCAATGACAACAACACCTTTCTCTGAGCTCCTTTTACGTATGCGTTGACAGCTTTGATGTTTCTGCTCTGTCTCCCTCTATCCCTGAGACTGAGCACATGCAGCTCTGCTAACCTTCCCACCCGATCATATTTTGTAGATGTGTCCCACCTTGCAGTTCACTTCAAAGCTTCTCATCTGATTTTCTTCAAAGAGGATCCATAAAGAAAGGGGGGGGTAGAAATAAAAGTACGAATACAACTTTTTAGTCTTGTCTGTCTACTTCATCTTTCTTGTTTGCCTGTTATCAACATCAGTACTCAAAAAAAGCAATAAGCTTTATGTCCAAATCAGGAGTTGAATTTGTGTTGTGCAAAGCAACAGCGTAGTTAAGCCATGAGTTTTCTGCAAACTTCACCTTGAGCTTTGGTGAGGAAGAATGGATTCCAGAGTCCAGTTAAAAAAAAAAAAAATATATATATATATTTTTTCCTATTCTACCGGTAAAGAGTGCAATCTAGGGCCGGAGGATTAGCTCAGTGGTTCCGGTGCCTGCCTCACAAGCACAAGGACCTGAGTTCAAACCCGATTAACACACAATACTGGGCGTGGAGACTCACGCCCACCAGCCATCAATACCACATACCACAGTGCCGGGCGTGGTGGCTGACGCCTGTAATCCCAGCACTCGGGAGGCAGACAGGAGGATTGCTGAGTTCGAGGCTTGCCTGGACTACATAGTGAGCTCAGAGCCTCAGAGCCAGCCTGAACTACAAAGCGAGACACTGTCTCAAAAAAAAAAAAAAGAGTGCATTCCATTGAGTCTAATATGCATAATATAGATATGAACAAGATTAGGAAGGACATCTTTATTTTTTTATTTTTTATTTTTTATTTTTATTTTTTTTTTGAGACAGGGTCTCACTTTGTAGCCCTGAGCTCCTTATGTAACCCAGGCAAGCCTTGAACTCAGCAATTCTCCTGCCTCTGCCTCCCAAGTGCTGGGATTGCAGGCGTGAGCCACCACACCCGGCACTGTGTAATGTGATATTGATGGCTGGTGGGCGTGAGTCTCCACGCCCAGCATTGTATGTGGTTACCGGGAGATCAAACTCAGGACCTTGCGCTTTCAAGGCAGGTGCTGGAACCACTGAGCTAACCCTCCAGCCCTAGGAAGGACATCTTTTTTTTTTTTTTTTTTTTTTTTTTTTTTTTTTTT